>LR753699.1:83537-162425 GCA_902729485.2 Mus minutoides
TTGGTCTCTCCGGTCCAAGGATTCATTTCTTATTATTCTTCATAAGTACGCTGTAGCTGACTTCAGACGCACCAGAGGAGGGCGTCAGATCTTGTTACGGGTGGTTGTAAGCCACCATGTGGTTGCTGGGATTTGAACTCATCACCTTCGGAAGAGCAGTCGGGTGCTCTAACCCGCTGAGCCATCTCACCAGCCCCGTTTTGTTTTGTTTTTGAAACAAACCTACACAGGGTTTCTCTGTGTAGCCCTGGCTGTCCTGGAACTCACTTTGTAGACCAGGCTGGCCTCGAACTCAGAAATCCACCTGCCTCTGCCTCCCAAGTGCTGGGATTAAAGGCGTGTGCCACCACTGCCCAGCTACTTTTTTGTTTTTTTTGTTTGTTGTTGTTTTGCTTTGAGGATGAGGGTAACAGTATAGCTCAGCAGATAAAGGCATTTTTGCTAAACCTGATGACCTGACATGGATCCCTGGAGCTCACATGATAGAAGCAGAAAACAAAATTCCACAAATTGTCCCTCTGACTTCCACAGATGCTGTAGCACAACACACACACACACACACACAGAGAGAGAGAGAGAGAGAGAGACAGACAGAGAGACAAAGAGAGACAGAGACAGAGAGAGATGGAGAGACGGAGAGACAGAGAGAGATAGAGATGGAGAGACGGAGAGACAGAGATATGGGGGGAACAGAGGAATGAATAAAAAAATAAATTTATTTGGTTGGTTGGTTTTTAAGACAGAGGAGTCTCTATATGTAGCCCCAACTGTCCTGGAACCTATTATGTAGATCAGACTGGCCTTGAACTCACAGAGACATGCCTACCTCTACCATTTGAGGCGTATCTAATCCCTAGGGGTTAAAGGTATAGACTGCTATGCCTGTCTGTTTTAATTTTCTTTTTTCCTTTCCTTGCCTTTGCCTTTGCCTTTGCCTTTGCCTTTGCCTTTCCCTTTCTTCCCTTCCCTTCCCTTCCCTTCCCTTTCTCTCTCTCTCTCTCTCTCTCTCTCTCTCTCTCTTTCTTTGAGACAGGATCTCACGTATCCACCACTGCTGCAAACTATGTAGCCAAGGGTGGCTTTGAATTACTGATTTGAATTACTGATTTGAATTACTGATTTGAATTACTGATCCTTTTATTTCTTGCAGGGGGTGGGGGGAAAGCAGGATTCAAGACAGGGTTTCTCTGTGTAGCCCTGGCTGTTCTGAAACTTGCTCTGCAGGCTAGCCTTGAACTCAGAGAGATCCACCTGCTGGCCTCTGCCTCCAGAGTGCTGGGATTAAGGGTATGTACCATTCCTGCCCTGCTGAATTACTGATGTTCCTGCTTCTCTCTCCTGAGTGCTGTGGTTATAAGTCAGTGTCACCACAACCAGCTAGTCAATCACTGCCTACACAGTGACACACTTCCTCCAACAAGGCCACATCTCCTAATAGTACCGTTCCCTGTGAGCCAAGCATTCAAACACATGAGTCTATGGGGGCCAAACCTATCCAAACTATTGTGCCAGGAATCACTCCTGAGCCCCCAAAGGCCACCAAGGAACCAATTCCAATGTAATCGCATTAGGGTCTTTATTTACAGGCTAGGCCTTGGGCCACACTGCTATCTCTGACAGTAAAATGGGAGAGTGCAGCCCCAAGCTCTTAGGGGGACAAGGCTTTATAGGAAATGGAGAGCAAGAGAGGGGAATTTAGCCTGGCAAGTATCTAACTGAATAACTATTGTATGCAGACAGGTGGTGCTCTGAAGCAAGACTGTATACAATCAGGAATGGTCTAAAAATACATCTGAAACAATCAGACTAATCTTTGATTAACTGTTACTAGGAAATAATTAGGGAGTAACTCTGGCCAAAGACAAGCCATGGGGTCCTTCTTGGTACATGTGTGCAGCTTGGGTTCTGCTGCAGGTCAAGTTCTCAGGCACTTTTTTCTTTTTTTCTTTTAAGATGGAGGCGGTTCCAAGATAGAGTAGGTTTGGCCTCTCAAAACCACCACACACAAGTAGATATTTTTCAGGAAAAATAATCCAACTGGGGCTGGAGAGATGGATCAGTGGTAATGAACACTAGCTACTCTTTCAGAAGACCTAAGTTCAGTTCCAAGTACTTACAAGGTTGCTTATAACTGTCTGTAACTCCAATTCCAGGAAATCAGATACCCTCCTCTGGCCTCTGTAGGCACAAGGCACACATACATGTGCCCAGCCATACATTTAAGCAAAATATTCATAAACATAGAAAATTATCTTAACTGGATGCCTCTCTCTCTCTCTCTCTCTCTCTCTTTCTTCCTCTCTGTACTTGAGCTCCTTCCCATAGCCACTGAACCCAAAGAATAAATATTGCAAGTTGAAGGAAAACTCTGGATCATAAGACCGGACTCAGAAGTGACAATGCCCTGATTCCACTCTCTAGTGATGACAGCATGTCACCACGTGACAAGGTCTGGTGCCTTGCTCTGCCTCAGCACTCCTGGTGCTGGGGGATGAAATGCAGCTAGTGAGAGAATCCGCCTCAAAAAAACAAAAAAAACAAAAAAAACAACAACAAAAAAACACAGGTGGAACGCAGAGTGTGGGGTTGAAGTCATGTAATCCCAGCATTTGGAAGGCAGAAGCAGGTGGATTTCTGTGAGGTCAAGAATAGCCTTTTCTATACAACAAGTTCTAGACCAGCTAGGGCTACATAGTGATATCAAGTCTCAAAAAGCAAAAAAACCCCGAACCAGTGGTAAGGGCCCAAGCTAGACTGCTGAATGGGTAAGGGACACAGCCACATTGGTTCATGGTTCCAATTAAGGCTTGGGAAACAGCTAGCCTCCCCCACCTCCACCTCTAACCTCAGGTTGGACCAACCAAGTCAGAACCTCCTACGTGGGACATCAGAGTAAGATCATTTGCTCCTCTCTAGGCGGTCCCTGCAAAGCCCAAGCCCTTCTACTGGGGGATTCTCACCACATGGTTCCCCCCAGGAAAGGACGGGGCAGGCTGTGTCCCTCTCATCTCTTATAGCTTCCGAAGGGGCTCAACCCTCTCCTCTCCCTCCAGGAACTTGGAGGCGGTGGCTTTTCTAGGCTATTCTTGGGATTCTGGGGTCTCTGAATCTATACCACTTCCTAGACCACCCCAAGGGGTAGCCCTTGGTGCAAGTGTGAAGAGCAAACAAATTAGTCAGGACACAGACTTCCTCACAGGACTCTCAGGTCCGTGCTGAGCAAACATCCAGCCAGGCCTCCAGCCCACTAGGAGAGCCCCGGGCTCTGCACCTGGCCTGCATGAGCTTTCTCAGGGTGTCCGTCACTCATCCCTCCAGAGCCCTGCCAGACTGTACCCCTTGGGCTCAGCACCCCAGCCTTGGAGCCAGCGGCAAAGGCTTGCTTAGTGGATCGACCAGAAAGTCCACTTGTAGAAGAGCATGAAAGGTTACAATGGATGAAAGAAGGTCTGAGCTGATCCTTAGGCAGACAGAATTTTGTGAGTTCCACATTGGCCTGCCTGGTCTACAAGCAGTTCCAGGCTAGTTCAGGTGCCATTGTGAGATCTGGAAAGAAAGAAAGGAGAGTTAGGGGGTCTGGTAGCATACACCTGGTATCGCAGCTCTCCAGAGGCCAAGGCAAGAGGATTGCTGAGAGTTAGGGGTCAGCCTGGGCTATATGGACCCTGTTCAAAAAACAAACACACAAACTGACGTAGCCATGCATAAGGTTTACTCCCCACCCCAACTCTCTCCCATCTCCTGATTGCCAAAAACAAAGTTCACCCTCCCCTCTAAGGGTTGTGAGTACAGAGAAATCAGCCCCGTTCAAGCTCAACCATGAGTTTTCATTTTGTTGCTATTTTTCTGTTGTTTTAAGATTTTATCTTGAGAAAAATATGAACATCTTAGGGAGGCCTGGGCATTGGATGACCTGATGTTGTAAAAGCAGTACTCCCTCTTAACCACTGAGCCGTGTCTCTAGGCCCTGGTGTGTGTGTGTGTGTGTGTGTGTGTGTGTGTGTGTGTGTGTGTGTGTGTTGAAACTCTTAGTGACCAGGCTTTCTTCTCCTGAGTCCTGGGATTGAAGAAAAGTGTTACCAGGTCTTGACATTTTTTTTTAAAATGTGGTTTTTATTTTTGTTGTTGTTTCTATTGTTTTTTGTTGGTTGTTTGGTTGGTTGTTTGGTTAGCTGTAGACAGAATTCCACTGTGTAGCACCAACTGGAATTGGAGCCAGGCTGGCCTCAAACTCACAGAGATTTGCCTCCTGCGTGCCAGGATTGAAGGCATGTGCCATCATGCCTTTATTTGTACCTTTTAATTACATTTTATTTATTTCTAGTGAGTGTATGTGTCTATATGGGTATGTATGGGGCACAGTGCATGTGTGGAGGTCAGAGGTCTACTTGTGAGAGTCAGTTCTCTCATTCCACTATGCTGGTCCTTGGAGATTTAACTCAGGTCACCAGGTTTAGTGGCAAGTACCATTACCCACTGAGTCATCTTTTCAGCCCTCATGGTCATCCTCTTGACTTAGCATTCCTAAGATTGGGATTACATGTGTAAGCCACTATGGTCTTCTTTTCCCTTTTAGTGCTGGAATCAAATCCAGGGTCTCAAAATATGAAGCAAGTGTTCTATGACGGAGCCAAATCCCCAGCGTCTATTCTGGAAGTTAGAGTTGGGCAAATCCATACTGAATTTAGACATTACTAGCTATGAAAGAAGTCATGGGACTAGAAATGCAGCTCAGTTAGTGGAGTGCTTCCTAGCATGCAATGAGCCTTCAGTACTGCATATACTAGGCCTGGTGGTACACACCTTCTATCCCAGCACTTGGGAAGTGGAGATGGAGAGAAGATTGAGGTCATCCTCATAGAGTGAGTTGTTCAAAGCCAGCCTGGGCTGTATGACATCCTGTCATGAAGCCAGTCATTTAGTTGACCAGGATCTATTTTCTACACATGTGAAATGAGAATAAAGTTCCAGCTGGAGAGTGGTAGGGTCACAGGGATGCCTGAGTACCTTGTGGAGTGTGCAATGGTAACAGGCTGGGGGCATTCCTCTTTCTACTCATTTTCAGAAACTAGCTGGAGGAAAGAAGAAGAAAGAACCCAGCATATCTGCACTGAGCTTCACAGTAGGTTGGCCAGTGGGTAAAGGCTGAGGAAGGCGCTGACCCTACCTTGAGCTCTCCTATGGCCACCAGGAAGAGGAACCTGAATGTGCAGAGCTTGCACCAAGTTTTGTCTTTGGGGTAGGCTCCTTCAGTGGGTCCTTGGTGTCTTTTTCAATACAAGAAAGGGCTTCAACTGATTTGCTGCCAATACCAGGGGTTCCAAGTGGATACAGCACGGGCTGTTTCAAGCCTGGCATTATGGTATGTGCTTGCTTATAAACCCAGCACTTGGGAAGCTGAGGCTCAGGAGTTCAAAGTCATCCTCAACTATATAAGCAAGGGCAAGGGCAGCCTGGGCCACATCCTGCCTCTTCTCTCTGACCTTATCCTCCTTTATCTCAGTCATTCTTAAAGTCACCAAGGTGCAGACCAGCTCTCTTTCCTTCAGAGTTCAATAGGATTCAGGGACTTTGGTAGACCTGGCTCGCTTTGGACTTAGCTACAGAGGCAGGTCTCTGGGCAGTCTTCTCACACCTCTGGAGATACAGGGCTATTGGCTCAGCTACTTGGAAGTTTGAGGCAGAAACACCAAAAGCTCAAGGTCTGTCTGGGCCATAGTGTGAGTTCAGGGCCAGCCTGGATACTTTAGGAAGACCCTGTCTCCAAGTAAAAAAATGTGCTGGGATATTATTCAATGGCAGAGAGCTAGCCTAGACTGCAAGAGGCCCAGTGTTTTATTCCCCAGCACTACAAAAAGATATTGCTAGTAATAATCTCTAATCTCTCTGACTTTCACACTCCCATGGACTCGTCCCCTGGCTTGGTGGCTGCATTAGCAAATTGTAGATGGGTCTCTCTGTTTCATCTCCCAGCCCACCATGACACCGGTAGTTCCCAAGGCAGAAACCGCAACACACCCCCCAAAGCTCTTTGTACCCCCTCATAAAACCCAACTCACAGAAAAGAGCTCAAACAAATACATGTTTGTTAACTTCACTCTAATTAAAGAGCATAGGACTTCAGAGGGTCTTAAAAGCGACATACATAAGAAAAAGCTAGGAAACCCTTGGAAACTGCCTAAGTGCCTGTGTGTCAACACACAGCACCTCCTCTGGCGGAGCATTCCAGGGAGGGAGGAACAAACAACCTCCTTGTTTGCTCTTTCCTCTTGGTCAGGTGCAGTGTGGAAGGAGGGGCAGAGAAAGAGGGGCAGGTGTGGGCTGGAGCTGAGGCAGCCTGGGCAGGAGAGAATGTTCTCCAAGGGACCTTCAGTCTCAGTCAGTCTCTCTCTCTCTCTCTCTCTCTCTCTCTCTCTCTCTCTCTCTCTGCTGCTGCTGCTGCTGCTGCTGCTGTGCCCTACTTAAAATCCACAGTTTGAACTGTGTTCCATAGAGCTTCTTGGTTATCACCAAACATGTGACTTCAGGATGGCGACAACTCCCCTTTGGGGTGGTCTGGGGGGGAGGGACCATTGTAAAAGGGGCAGTAAAGAAAGAAAACCAAGTAATAACTACCAGAAAACACAAAATACAAAACACAAAATATAAAAACAGATTCAAGAAATAGATATCTTGCTGGGCGATGGTGGCGCCTCAGTGCCTTTAATCCCAGCACTTGGGAGGCAGAGGCAGGCGAATTTAATTGAGTTCGAGGCCAGCCTGGTCTACAAAGTGAGTTCCAGGACAGCCAGGGCTATACAGAGAAACCCTGTATCAAAAAAACAAAAACAAAAACAAAACAAACAAACAAAAAAATGGAAAAGGGGATGCTGAGAGAGAAGGCAGCAAGGGGGTCCCCAGCTCTCAGCTTCCTGATGACTCTAAGATCTCAGTGAGGGCACCCCTCCATCCAGTGGAGGAAACTTGCTCTTGACTTAAGGAAGACAGTCATGCACACGGATGCTTCATGTGCACTTGCTGTCTCATTCCCACTTTGCCACAGACCTCATTCACTTCTCAGTGCTCAGCGAGTTGAGAGAGGAGAGCGAGCCCCTCAGTTCAGAGTGGGCAGGGGATGAGGGAGGAATTGGGGTGAGAACAGCTAGATAGATCTTAGCCATGTCTCCTTTAGTTATTGTGTTTGGAAACAGAATAGGGTCCCCTATGTAGCCCACACTGACCATTGGCCTGCTTCAACTTCTCAGGTGTTCAGATTATAGGTGTATGCTATTTAACATTAAAAATATATAAATTTGGGGGCTGGAGAGATGGTTCAGAGGTCAAGAGCTCTTGTTGCCTTTGCAGACGCTTCTGGCTTCTTTGAACAACTGCATACATATGGTATACAAACATACATATAGGAAAAATACTTATACACAATATACTGATACATTGTGTGTGCTTCTCTCTTTCTCTCTCTCTCTCTCTCTCTCTCTCTGTGTGTGTGTGTGTGTGTGTGTGTGTGTGTGTGTGTGTGTAGACAGGTTCTAATATAAGCAGAGTTTGTTTCAAACTTGCTGTGCAGCTGAGGCTGGCCTTGAACTCCTGATCATCCTGCCCCTACCTCCTAGGAACACAGAAGTGCACCATCACACTATGCTTTAAATATAGATGTTTACATGGTCAGCTGAGTCCTGGGCATTGTGCTGGAACTTTGGATATAGGAGGTAGCAAGGACTGAATTATTAAAGACTATTTTAGCAATCAATGTGGCATAAAATATAAATTCATATACATTTATGTCCATTCATCCTATTTTCAGAATTTGTATAGAAATAAGGTCACCAGTTGTGCATTAAATATTAAAAATAGTATCTATTACCTGTTCTGTTTGTAGAGGCAGAAGCTAGGAGGCTACTGAACGTTCTTCAGCAAAGGAACAGCTGAGTAATTGTGGTTTACTCACACTATGGGACCTAATGCAGCCATTACAAAGGACAAGTTATCGTCACAACTTGGGTGCAAGCTGGTAAGTACAACTACTTGAGTGACTGAGGCAGGAGGATTGTCAGCTCAAGGCCTGTAAAACTTGGTGAGACCCAGTCTCAAAACATGAAAGAGAGGTCTGGGCATGGTGGTGGCACACTCCTTTAAGCCCAACTCTTGTGGGGCAGAGGCAGGCAAAATCTCTGTGAGCTTGACGCTAGCCTGGCCTACATAGTGAGACCCTATCTTAAAGAAATAAAATGATTGAGTAAATTAACTAATTAGTGCTGGTAGTGTAGCTTCATGGTAGTGTGCTGCACCCTCACAAAATAAAAGTTCTAAAGACCATGACCTTGAGGGGAGGGTGAACGGCAAGAATTTATGTCTTCAGAAAATTCTGGGCAGCAGAATCCTTCTAAGGATTAGGCACCCAGGACATTCATAAGTTACCTCCAAGTGTTTTTCATTATTTTCCATTTTCATGTGTGTGTGTATTATGCATGTTTGCATTCATGTAGGCACACGAGGGTATAGGTGCACATACATGGGGACGCCTACATTTAACGTCAGGACTTGTCACAGTCTAGGTTTTTGTCTGCGGTTCTGCAGATTGAACCCAGGGCCAAGTGTTTTCCCACTGAGCTCCATCTCCAGCTGTGTTATACAATGTGCTACAGTAAACAGCGAAATTCCTTAAAGGGAAGTTTGAAATATTTTAGTAGTTATGCAAATTATTTTCTAAAAAATTGGAAGTGCCTAGAGACGTAGCTCAATGGATCATTTGCTACGCATATAGGAGGCCCTGGTATTAATATCCAGTGCCAGAGGCAGGAAGTAGCAGGAACAGTGCTAGTCAGCACCCATAGGACCTAGGTTCAGTTTCCAGCACTGAATAAAACTGGGAGTGGTGGCATACCCTGTGATCTCAGCATTTGAGAGGTAGAGGCAGGAGGGTCAGGAATGCAAGGTCATTCCAGTTAAATGGCAAGTTTGAGGCCAGCTACTTGAGTCTATGTCTCAAAAAAAAAAAAAAATCCATATCAAAAAAGAAAACCAAAAAAAAAAAGGCCAGGCAGTGGTGGTGCACACCTTTAATCCCAGCACTTGGGAGGCAGAGGCAAGCAGATTTCTGAGTTCTAGGCCAGCCTGGTCTACAGAGTGAGTTCTAGGAGAGCCTAGGGCTATACAGAGAAACCCTGTCTCAGAAAAAAGGAAAAGAAAAAGAAACAAAAGAAAGGCCCTGCAGTTGTCAAGGATATCCCGTGGGACAAATTATATCCCCACCCTCACACCACTTAACTGCTGAGCTGTCTCTCCAGACTTGCACTTCTCTTTGAGAAAGGGTCTCATGTAGACCAGACTGGCCTCAAACTCCTACATAGCCAGGGGTAACTTTGAACTGCTGCTGCTGCTGTTCTGCCTGCCTCTCCCTCCCACTATGCTGGGGTTGCAGGCACGCACCACCATGCTCAATTTTATGAGATGCTGAGTACTGAGCCCAGGGCTTCATGCATACTAGCCAGACACTCCACCAACTGAGTCACATCCCCAGACCTCCACATGCCAGCCTTTTTGCAGGGCTCCTCTGGAGTCAGGACAGGTGGATTGGTTAATTTTTATTATCAACTTGACACAACCTAGAGTCAGCTGGGAAGACGGAACCTCAGCTGAAGAACTGCCTCCATCCTTTGGCCTTCTGGCATATCTGTAGGAAATTTTTCTTGATTGTAAATTGACAGAGGAGGGTCCAACCTACTCTGGGAGGTACCATTCCAATGCAGGGCATAAGCTATGTTCTCTTTTCCCTCACGGTTTCTGCTTCAATTACTGCCATGACTTTCCTTGGTGACGGACTGTAACCTGTAAGCAGAAATAACCCCTCTCCATCCACATTTACTTTGGTTTTTGCAAACTGGGACAGCATGTGTGTATGTATTCAAGAGAGAGCAAGATTCCTTCTACCTCTGTTTGGCAGGACAGGGCAGCACATTTGTGGTCCCAAATAGCCAAGGGCCGTGGGGTAACACGGAACCAGCTGCAACATGGCGGCGCAGCGTTATTGCTAGGCATTGATTTGGGAAGGCAGGATGCCAGGAGAGCCGGGGAACTGGGGGGCTCTCAAGGCTCCACCTCCAGAGCAGTTCTAAAGCAACTCAAGCCCCGCCTCAAAGCCAAGGTAACCCCCATCATTCTCCACTTCGAAGATGGTAACTACAAATGGTAACTTGCAACTCAGAAAGTATGAGTAGCTACCGGCAAAGTTGGGACCCAACCGCCTGCCCTACACACACAGAGCGCCGGTCACAGGGAAGATCCTTCCTTCCTCAAACTCACAGAAACCTACTTGCCTCTGCCTCTCAAGTGATGGGATTAAAGGTGTATGTCCCCAACCCAGCCCTGAGACAGGCTCTTGAGCTCCTCGTCTCATTCTCTGCACAGTGATGATTAAATACTGGGGCACGGGTGAGCGAGCAAAGCAAAGCAAAGCAAGCAACGTTTCCTGGGGAAACTGAGGAAAATGGGAATGCAAGGGGCAGGAGGAAGAGAGAAACTCCTAAGACTGAGCGGGGTTCTAGGAGAAGGGGAACTACAAAAGTGCTCAGTAGGGGCTTTTTATATGGCGCCCAGCAGAAACTAGACAATGACTGGGGTAATTTCTACTGACACTGGTGAATTCTCTAGGCTTATCACAGGCCAGGCCAATGGGAGGTACACATGCTCTGGGAATGCTCCCGGGCTGACCAGGTAGACGGCCAGGGGCTGTTTATGTACTGCATTCAGTTCTGAGTGGTCCACGTGTTCAAGCCCCTCTGTCCACCTACGATTGGCTCCTCTGCTGGCCACTAGACTAAGCTGACCTTGACGGAGTTGTCAGTCTCTGACCTTGGCTAGTGTCTCCCTGGCCTGGTGTTAGCTGAACCTTGTCTTTGCTATCACTGTTTGCCATGGGCCATTTTCTCTTTGCTGCCTACAGAGAACTAACTTCTGCCTACTTCCTTTCTTTCTTTTTTCTCTTCCTCTCATCCTTCCCTTCCCCCTTTTCTATCTCTCTTTTTAAATGTGTGTGTGCATGCACACGTATCTGCATACATTAATGCCATGGTATATGTATGGAGGACAGAGGACAAACCTGGTTGCCTGTCTTCCCTTCCACCTTGTCTGAAACAGGGTCTCTGTCTCTCTCCCTCTCTGTCTTTCCCTCTGTCTTTCTCTCTCTGTCTCTTTCTCCTAAGCTAGCTGGCCTTGGAGCTCCTGGGAATTTCACCCTCTTTGTTTCCTGTCACCTCATAGGAGCTCTGAGGATGGCAGATACTTGCTGACACATCTGATTTTATGAGATTCTGGAAACTTGAACTCGGGCCCTCCACGCTTGCATGGCAAGCCCTTTACCCACTGTGCCATTTCCCCAGGCCCTTCTCATTGGTTTTTGGTTTTTTTTTTTTAAGACAGAGTCTTAATATACAGACCTGGCTAGCATGGAACCCACGATGTAGACCAGGCTAGTCTCAAACTCAGAGATTCATCTGCTTCTGCCTCCCGAGGGCTAGGGTTAAGTGGGATCCACCTTGTGGGTGCCTTGACTCCAATCTAGGACCTCTGCAAGAGTAGCAAGAACGTTTAACCTCCGAACCATCTCTCCAGACCTCTGAGTTTTTGAGATGTCTATTGTAGCCCAGGCTGGCCTCAAATTCACTGTGTGACTGAGGATGACCTGGCCCTCCTGGTCCTGTTGTCCCCCACTTCCAAGTGCCAGGATCACTGGAGAGTATCATCACGACCCCTTGCTTATTTTGCTTTGTAAAGCAGGTGTGGCCTTGGACTGTAGATCTTCCTCCTTCAGCATCCCATGGGCCAGCAGGAAGGACTTTTCTAGCAAGACCCTGTGTTGAGGGCAAAGGTATTCAGAAAAGACCTCAGAGAACGTGGTAACAGCCCCAGCTTCGGGAGTCTAGGAGGCTCACTTTTCACTATGATAGGATGTTTACACATTTTAAAATTCCAGTCCGTAAGTGGATCTAGCCAGGGCTTCTGCTTTAAGAGGACTCTCCCAGGAGCTCAGCGTAGAGACTGTACTTAGCAGGTGTCCCAGCTGCAGTGAGAAAGTGCACAAATTTAATTGGGAAGAGGGTGAAGATTAGGAAAATCAGGACAGCAGGCACTGCCCCACTCTCCTGAGATCATTTTTCCCCACACCAGCAGGAGAGACTGGCATCACAGATGTCATGAGCAGGCAAAGGACCTTCATCTAGGATCATCAGAGAGCCACTTGGAAGCCAAGCACAGTTCACGTGTCTGCAATCCTAGGACTTGGGAGGCTGAGGCAGGGTTGCCATGATTCTGCCAGGATCTGTGACTTGGAGGCAGACTGAAGAGGGAACCGAGGAGGAGGGGGTGGTTTGGCAGAGCATGCCTTTAATCCCAGCAATCAAAAGGCAGAAACAGGTGGATATCAGTGAGTTCAAGGCCAGCCTGATCTACAAGGTCCAGGCTAGCCAGAGTTACAGAGTAAGACCTTCTCAAACAAAAGAGGGAGAGAGAGGGCACCACAGTGAGTTGTAGTAAATTCAAGGTACTTCCCCCAAAGCACCAGAGTGGAGGAGACCCCCTTCTCCGCCTCCCACCCCTGTCCCGGTGGGATGCAACCTGCCTGGCCTCAATCAGCGATGATTAAGTCAGGCCTTCGCCCCGCCTCCTCCCACCCGCTAAGTTTAAGAGTCCTTGCAAACAGCTGGCCCTAGGGATCCTGATTCACAAGTCTCCCGATCCTTTAGTAAGGTGGTCTCTCTCTCTCTCTCTCTCTCTCTCTCTCTCTCTCTCTCTCTCTCTCTCTCTCTCTCTCTCTCTCTTCCCCCCCCCCCCATTGAGTTCCTTGTACAGCCTGGGAGGTCCTTCCACTCCTTTCCTGTGTAGGTCCCCTCAGGGTCGCGCCATGTCCAGCCCAGTGCCCCAGCCTGTACCCTCAGGCACTCAGGTCCAGCCCGGGAGCCTGCGCCCCTGTCCGGGGGCAGTTTCCCCAGTAATCCCGCGCCGCCTAGCTCGGGGACGCCTGGAGTCATCCTTCTCTGTCGAGGCTATCCTGGCGAGACCCAAGACTCGAGAGCTGGCTGCCACCTCTCTGCCGCTCTCTACCTGCACCAGCCTGAACCTCCTCGGCTTGCAGTATGGGGTCCTGCCCTGGGTGTGCTCCACAGGGTCTTGGCTGCCCGCTTACCTGAGCGTGAGCGTCTACCCGCTGTGCTCCATGTCCTGCGTGCCCGGACTGAATGTGACTCACCACCTCTGCCAGCAGGGCCTCAGGTTCACAGGTATCAGTATGGAAGCTGTGCAGATAGCATCAAAGGGTACTCCTAGAGTTAGCCTGGGGTGATGGTGTAAGCCTGTAATCACTGTTTCGAGTTCATAGTTCTAATAATCATGTCAAATCTAGAAGACAGCTTTTCAGTGTTCCTTCACATCCCCCTGACTTTTCCATACTTCTCTCTGTGTGTTTTTAATTTGTATTCATATGTGTGCAGGTGAGTGCACACGGATGTGGATATCAGTGGTCAACATCAGCTGTCTTCAATACTTTTCAGCTTCCCGAGAGTTATTTACACTTAAGTACAAGAGGCTGTAAGCTATTGGACATGGGCTCTGGGAACCAAACCAGGAGAAGAATAAGAATTACTCTTAATTGCCAATCTATCTCTTTAGCCCTTTTCCATCTTAGTTTTGAGATAGGGCCTCTCACCTAACCTGGAGTTTTCTAATTGTCTAGCCTGGCTGGCCAAACATCTCCCCAATGATCCTCCTGTCTCTACTTCCTCAAAGCCTTTATTTATTTATTTATTTATTTATTTATTCATTTATTTGACGTATAAGTACACTGTTGCTCTCTTCAGACATACACCAGAGGAGGGCATCGGATCCCATTACAGATGATTGTGAGTCACCATGTGGTTGCTGGGAATTGAACTCTGAAAGAGCAGTCAGTGCTGTTAACTGCTGAGCCATCTCCAGCCTCATCAAAGCCTTTTAAAAAAACAAACAACAAACTTGGTGCTAGGGATCAGAACAAACATGTCACTCCTTTCAGCTGACCCCTGTGAGTCACCTATACCATCTCTAACCTGACTGCTAAGATTTATATTTCTCGATCTTGTACCATTTTCTGGCAGAGTCATCTCCCTAGCTCTTCTGGGGTTATTTCCACAGTCTCTACCACTCTCTCCTAGATCACAGGCCAAGGAGAAGGAAGGGCCTGGAGTTTTCTTTCTCTCCTACCATGTGTGAGCAGGCGGCTGCTGGGTGACGTCTGCTCTTGGTTTTTCTTTAGGATCAGAGCTACCTTACTGTCTAGGCCCTCTGAAATGGGCACCCACCGTGGACCTTCAGGACAACAGGACCGAGAGACACCCAAAGAGGGTTCGCACAATGTTTAACTTGCAGCAGCTGCAGGAGTTGGAGAAGGTGTTTGTAAAGCAGCACAACCTGGTGGGGAAGGAGAGAGCCCAGCTGGCTGCCAGGCTGCACCTGACGGAGAACCAGGTGAGAGCAGGGACCGAGGCTCAGGCTGTGTAGAGGACACCTGATACGCTTGTAGTAAGGGATGGGAAGAAGACATGACCTTTTTCCTCTGGGCTAGGATGATGAGAGAGCCTCCCCTCCTCCCCCATTTTTAAAAACACATTCCCTATGTAATATTCCTATCAGGAGTCACATTATAAACATAACCAAAGGTTCCTCTAGTGCTTCCTCCTTTTTATTATGTGTGTGGTTTGCATATGTGTATGTATGTTTTTGCATGTGTATAAGTATGCGTGTATGTGTGGAGGCCTGAGGTTGATGTCAATAATCATTCTTTGGTAGTGAAAGAGATGGCTCAGCTGTTAATAACACTAGTTGTTTTCCCAAGGGACCCAGGTTCGATTCTCAGCACCCACATGTTAGCTCACAACTGTCTGTAATTCCAGTTCCAGGGGGATCTGACGCTCTCACACAGATATACATGCAGGCAGAACACAAATACACATGAAATAGAAAAAAATTATATATATGTGTGTGTCTGTGTGTATATACATATATATATACATGTATATGTGTGTGTATATGTATATACATATATGTGAATATATGTGTATATATATATGTATATACATGTATTCAACTACACACACACACACACACACACACACACACACATACACATGCACATATACATAACCATTCTCTTGCTTTTCCACTTTGTTCACTGAGGCAGAATCTCTCAGTCAAACCCAGAGCTAGCTAGCCAGTATGGCTAGTCTCACTAGGCCAACTTGCTCTGGGGATCTTGTCTCTGCCTGCTGAGGCCGGAGGTACAGGCAGGCTGCTCGGTATTTATGTGAGTAAGTTTCTGGGCATCATTAGGCTTTTTTAGCAAGTCTGAGACTTGAGCCATCTGATCATCTCCCCAGCCCCCTCTGTCACTTTCTGATTGTTTCCAGGCCAAATAAGGGGCTGTCAGCCAAACCAAGCAGGTCTTCAGGAGACTCCATTTGTAAGTAGGGAGTGTTCCTAAAGGTGCCATTGCCCCTTACCATGTGCAGGAAAACTCCTCAGGACTCTGCTACGCTCATTCTCATCTTACCCCCCACCTTTGTATCTCTATGTGTGTACTTATCTGTTTTGAAACAGGATCTCATATATCCCTGGCTGGTCTTGAACTTGCTACATAGCTGAAGATAATCTTGAACCTCTAGTTCTCCTGCCCTCAATTCCCAAGTGCTAAGATGACACACATCCACCATGGTGCTGAGTGTCAAGCCCAGACCTTTAAATGTGTGCTAAGCCAGGGCTCTGCCAACTGATCTACATCCCAGCCCTCTGTTTTCTCTCGAAGTCATCCCAACATGATGATTTTCCCGCTGGCTCATCAAGATTATCTTTGTTGTCGAGGCCAACAAACATGTCCCTCCCTTCAGCGGACTCATGAGCATCACCTATAGCCATGGCTTAAAAGACCCTCTCTAAGCTGGACGCTAAGATTTATATTCCCAGTCTAATCTTCTCTGCTAGGAACTGCACGTCATCCTAGGGAAGTCCCTACCACTAAACTACATTCTCAGCCACTAACTCTTAAAATTTCCACTTAGACATCTCTAGGAAGGCATCGAAAACTTGACAAAACCTCAACTCTTAATTGATTGTCTCCCCTCAATCTGTTTCTCTCCTCGTCCACAGTCACACAACCCACCTGGTTACTCAAAAAGGAAGTCATCCTAGATGGGATTGCTTCCGTTTTCCCACTGCCCCTGCCTTACATTCCCACATCCCTAGCTCCCCCTGAGTTCCTGCAGCTGCTTCCAGCCGGCCTCCATGCACCAGTCAGCTGTGCAGTTACTTCAGGATGACGTCACATCCCATTCACAAGTCTCAGAATGGATTTTCCCTCCCTGTGGCCTTCAAGGTCTTGGGTGTCTGGGCTCTTGCTGACCTCTCCCTTTCTCCCTGGCAGCCACACTCCTCTTCCTGGTCCTTGAATTGAGTTTGATGTTAACTGAAAGCCATTCCATAGGCTGTCCTGCTCTACCTAGTCAGCTGCTCTCTGCCCTGACCAGGATGGATCTCATCTTCAAAGAGCTCCCCCAACCCAAACCTCTGTTTGTAACTCCTCTTAGATCTATTATATCTCCTTATTTTCATTGGTCCTTCTCCCACTGGATGGTGAGCTGTAGAGGACAGGGGCCATGCCTCTGTGCCATCACTGTCACCGTCACAGTCACCTAGTACAGTACTAACACACCGTAGTCATAAGCATTCACTGGGACTAGAGATATAGCTCAGTTGGTAGAGTGCTTGCCTCAAATGCTTGAAGTCTTGGATTCCATTTCCAGTACCACAAACAATGGGGACAGTGGCACACACTTGAACCCAAGTGGAGGCAGGTCGACCAGGAGTTCAGGAATATCTTGAGCTACATAGAGAGTTTGAGGCTAGCCTGGGTGATATGAAACACAGTTGGAAAAATAACTACAAAGGTACAGACAGGGATGGATGTGTGGTGACTGAGAATTCAGGAATGACATTTGGGAGGAGTGACAGTGACGGGTAAAGGGGCCTGATGGCCAAATTCTGATGCCTGTTCATTGCCTCCAATTATAGGTGAGGATCTGGTTCCAAAATCGCAGGGTGAAGTATCAGAAGCAGCAAAAACTGAAATTGCCTTCCTCCTCTGTCACAGAGGAGCCCTCCAGCAGTTCAGATGGCAACATTCAGAGTGAAGATGCCGAGTCGGGTGTTGGCAGTTAAGGACTGAGCAAGAGGCCCTAGTCATGTTATATGGGCTAGTTCTTCCTGTGGTACCTGCTGGCCCTCCCTGTCCCACATCTCAGTGAAGAGCTTCCTTAAGGTCAAAGGACACCAAATGTACTTGAACAGTCATGCAGGGGAACTCTGGAAGCAGCATAATGGATTGACCTATGTCCTTGGCCAGGTTTTACTTCTTGCAGATAGAGGTATATTGATAACTTACACATCTCTTCCAGGGTGAGTTAAGGTCTGTAAAGCACTTACAGAGTACCAGCTGGTGAGGTTTGTGGGATAGACGCTGTCCCAGCTCTGCCCTGAGGATGGATTCATCAGCTCTTTCCTGGCCTGGCTATGGAGGATAGGCATCCTTGAATCAGCACCACAGTGTGTGGAAGACTCCCCAAAGTCTAGAGCAAAGGAGATTTCTTAGCTCACTTCAAACAAAGTTTCCTGCATTTCAACCCTATTTCTTGTCCTCTTGTCACCTTCCTCTGTATCTGAGGATGACTTTGAATTCCTGACCCTCTATTTCCCACATTCCCACATGCTGGGATTACAGCTGCTTTTTTTTTTTTTTTTTTTTGAGGGGTGGGGGAGATTACAGATTCTCAGATTCTCATTATGTGGCACAGATTGGCTTCAAACTCATGGAAATTCTCCTGTCTCAACCTCTCTAGTGCTGAGGTAATGGGTGAAAGCCTCCATGCTTTGCCCAAAGTTGTCTTGTCTTGTCTGAGACTCCTTTCAATAGGAGTCCATGTCATGGTGAGCTTAGGTTTATGGTAATTTGTTCCTTGGAGCAACAAGCTACTTTTTCTCTGAATCCCCTACCTTTTCCCCCATGAATTTATGTTGACCTAATTTTGTCATTTTTCACCCAGTATTGACAATACAGTTCTTCTTCCCTGAGTGACCCTCGGACGCTTGTTGGTTTCTTGCCAGGAAGCCTGCTGAGAGCTTTTTCTTGTGAAATCAGCTTCCGACATTTCAGAGCTGGTTTCTGTACTGAAGACTGCCCACCCACAGTTCCTGGGTTGAGGTGAGGTGATGGGGTAAAGGAAGGGCTGAGCTTCCTCAGTGAGGTTGTTCTCAGGGCCCAGCTTTCTGGGGAAAGAGGAGGGAAGGTGAGTAGTGGGAGGTGAGCCTGGAAAGAACCCAACATACAAGACAGTGAGTGGGCTTTAGCCAGGTATGGTGGTATATACCTTTAATTCCAGCACTCTGGAGGCAGAGGCCAGCCTGGTCAATAGAGTGAGTTCCAGGACAGCCAGGGTTACACAGAGAAGCCCTGTCATGAACTTGTAGACATTAAATGGCAGGTTTGAGGGAATCCAGAGCCTTGCCTCGAAAAAGCCATCTTTTGGAGCTGGTCAGGACAGTACACACCTGTAGTCTTAGCACCAGGTAGGCTAAGGCAGAAGGATGGAGTCAGCCAGAGCTACCATAGTGAATCTGAGGTAAGCCAAGAGTAAATAGCCAGATGCTGTCTCAAAATCAAGGGCTGGGAGAAGGCCTAACAGGTACAGATCCTTGCTGCCAAACTGAAGATCTGAATTTGATCCCTGGAACCTACTTGATGGAGGGAGAGAATCATCTCCCCCCCCCCCCCCGCCCGACCCTGCACACACCCCCCACAGATACACACACTCACAGAATAGCTGTAAGAAAAAAATAACACCTATAAAAACTGGAGAGATTGCTCAGCAGTTAAGAGCACTTGTTGATCTTGCAGAGGACCTTGGTTTGATTCCTAGTGTCTATGTGGTGGCTTATAACCATCCACAACTCCAGTTCAGGGGACCCAAAGCCCTTTTCTGACTTACACGGACACCAGGCACATACAGCCAAACATTCACGCAAGTAAAAAATAAAAAAATATATATGAAGACACTAACAAAAAGAGGGGGAAACCCTGAAAATTTTTTTCATATCTCTGGGAAACCCTTTTGAATGCTGAGCTCAGAAGTCCTATTCACCAAAGGAATCCAGCCATAGTTGTCTCCTTCAGGAACAACTGGTCCATTTTGTGTGTGTGCACACCCATTCATGTTCATCAGAGGCCAGAAGTCAACAACGAGTGTCTTTTTTTTTTTTTTTCTTTCTTTCTTTCTTTCTTTCTTTCTTTCTTTTCTTTCTCTCTCTCTCTTTCTTTCTTTCTTTCTTTCTTTCTTTCTTTCTTTCTTTCTTTCGAGTCAGGTTCTTCTGTTGAACATAGAGCTAGCCCATTTGACTAGGCTAGTTGACTGGGGGAGCCCTCGGTGTCACCCTGTCTCTACCACCTCAACCCTAGGATTGATATCCTGTTATGTGGGCGCTGGGGATCAAACCCAGGTCCTCATGCTATGTGGCAAACACAGCCACAACTGGCTCACTTAAAAAAAAGTCATTGCCAGTCACTGCGCACGCCTTTAATCCCAGCACTTAGGAGGCAGAAGCAGGTAGATTTAAGTTTAAAGGCCAGCCTAGTCTACAGAGTGAGTTCCAGGATAGCCAGGGCTACACAGAAAAACCCTGTCTCGAAAAACAAACAAGTCAAATTTAGGAGTCAGAGGCAGGTGGATCTTTGAGTTTGAGGCCAGCCTGGTCCACATAGAGCCTGTCTCATCTGGGCGTTGGTGGTGGTGGTTCATACCTTTGATCCCAGCACTATGGAGGCAGAGTTTATTGAATTTGAGGTCCGCCGCCTCTTCAGAGTGAGTTCCAGGACAACCAAGGCTACACAGAGAAACCTTGTCTCAAACAACCCCCAAGAGAGAACTTGTCTGAAAAAAAGACAAAAACTCAATCACTAAACAATTACTAAGTTATCTCCCCCTCCCCTGCCCCCCAAAGTCACTGTGAAACCATAGCAGAGCAGACACAGGTCCCCTGTCAAGGAATAATCAACTGGGATACAAAACAACAAAAGGTATAGTAGTCAGGTCTAGCTGCAGAAATAGAAAGACCTGTCCTCTCTCCCAGCCTCGTGTACATTCATTTTTTGTGTCTACTTATAAGGGTATAAGACATAATAGACATATTCGTATGCGAGGTCCACTTATTACTGCTCCAGAAACCACACTCTGCAATGTCGAGAAAGTCCCCGACTACTCTAAGGCACCGATCCAACCTAGTTAATATAGAAAGAGGAAATCATTTTTTCTTTTCTTTTTTTAACTTTATTTCTGCATATGATTGTTTTGCCTTTATGTATCTATGTGCTTGCCTGGTGCCTGAGGAGGTTAGAAGAGGGGTCATTAGAGCCCCCGGAACTGGAGTTACAGATAGTTGGAAACCAGTATTGGACACCAAACCGGGGTCCTCAGCTAGAGTAACATGTGCATTTCTCTTTCAGACAGGTTTCATGTATTCACTAAGTAGTTGAGGGATGACCTTGAACTTCTGATCCTCCCTGCACTCACCCCCTGAAGGCAGAGGTTATAGGCATTGTCATCATGCTGGTTTTAAGCAGTGTTGTGGCTCAAAGTTCTGCACTCATGCGTTCAAAGCAACCTCTCCCTAACATAGAATAGAAATGTTGCCACCAAAGGGAGGAAAAAATTTCGAACCGAGTGAGCCCAGCAACCAAACTGCTTTTCAGGATGAAGGTCTGAGCAAAAATAATTAAGACAGTCTTCTCTGGGTCTAAAACCGGTTTTGTTAGGTGTTGGGGGTATGACGAGGGGCTGCTTAAGCAGGAAGATGGCTGCAAACTCTTGGCCAGCCTGGGATACATAGTGAGACCCTGTCTGAAATACCAGACAGTGGGAAAAGCTAGGAGGTGGGGAGTCTCCCCTGAGCTACTCCATCAGCCGTCATTCATGGACTACGACAAAGGCCACCGAGTCAGACACAGACTCCCAGAAGTCCAAGCACATAGTCAGGCCAGATTCCACCCAATCAAGCAACCAAGACACCAAAAGCCTAGAGTTGCTAGCCACGTCCCAGGGCGGGGTAAGGTGGGGAAGTGAGTGCTCGCCGGCTCTGTGGGCGGGGCCTCCCGGGACGGGGTCAAGGGTCAGAAGGCGGAGGTGTGCCCAAGATGGCGGCCTCCATGTGCGACGTGTTCTCCTTCTGCGTGGGCGTGGCGGGCCGTGCCCGGGGCTCCGTGGAAGTCCGTTTTGTGAACAGCGCCAAGGTGAGGCCAGGTCGGACCGGGCCCGGAGAGCCACGCGGGGAAACCCATGCTCACTTTCCGGAGTCCGGGTCCCTCGGCGCCAGTCTGGTTCCTGCTTGGGCCCGGGGTACAGAGTCTGTCCTTGTGCCCAGGCTCGTGGCGAGATCGCGCGGGGGGAGGGGGGAAGCCTGGTCCACTGGCGGGTGGCCGTGCTGCTTCTGTCCTGGGTGGAGTTGAGGGATATCCTGGGCCAGATTAAAGCCAAGGCTATCCTGGCTAGGCTGGGGCTTAGCTACTGTTGTGGCGGCGGTGGGTGAGGAGTACTTAGCGAGGGAACCGAAGTATGAAGCAGACTGGGCTCCCCAGCGACCCTTCTGACTAAGGTATGGGTGGAGACTTGGGGAGAGAGCTAGGGAGCTTGGACCAGAACCTACACAGCGAGCACTTCTCCTGAAGGGTTTTAAGCAAGAGAATGACATGATTTCGTGATTCGTATTATGGTTCTTTTTTTTGCTTCTGTTGTGCTTTTTGTTTTGAGTCCGGGGGCGGCCGGGGGGGGGTGTCTCATTATGTAACTCCAGCAGTCCTGGAACTCGCTATGTAAACCAGGCCGCTGTGCTCCACTAGTGCTGAGATTAAAGACTTGTACCAGTATGCTCGGCTCTATTAATCGTGTTTTATTCCCTGTAGAATAGAAAATGCACATAAGTAAAGGTAAAAAAAAAAAATCACTCCAAATTGTACTTGAGGTTGGTCTTGAACTCATTTAGCTATCAACACCCAAGTGCTGGGTAACAGGTCTTGTGGCTGAAACACCCCACCCCCCACCCCCACGGTTTCTTTTTGTTTTGTTTTGTTTTTCGAGACAGGGTTTCTCTGTATAGCCCTGGCTGTCCTGGAACTCACTTTGTAGACCAGGCTGGCCTCTAACTCAGAAATCCGCCTGCCTCTGCCTCCCGAGTGCTGGGATTAAAGGCGTGCGCCACCACGCCCGGCTACAGTTTCTTTTTTTTTTGTTTGTTTTTGTTTTTGTTTTTTCGAGACAGGGTTTCTCTGTATAGCCCTGGCTGTCCTGGAACTCACTTTGTAGACCAGGCTGGCCTCGAACTCAGAAATCCGCCTGCCTCTGCCTCCTGAGTGCTGGGATTAAAGGCGTGCGCCACCGGTTTAATACACGTTTTCAGTACATCTTTAGTATCAGCGATCCCATTTCTACTTGGTTAAAGTGTTGACTGATAGCTGGGCGGTGGTGGCGCATGCCTTTAATCCCAGCACTCGGGAGGCAGAGGCAGGCGGATTTCTGAGTTCGAGGCCAGCCCAGTCTACAGAGTGAGTTCCAGGACAGCCAGGGCTACAAAGAGAAACCCTGTCTCCAAAACAAACAAAAAGAGTTGACTGCTAAGAGTTTTGGGGTGGGGATGGGGCACACTTTGCTCAACCAAATCCTTATGTATGGCTCCTTTATGTTGTATCTTCTCGATCCCGAGAGCAAAGGTCTCTGCTGGGCTTCAGTGCACAGACTTTTGTTCTCTCCAGCACTGTTTTTTCACTGTGTGCCTTTGCCAGTTGATATGTGCAAAATGCTATGGTTTTGACTTCATTTGCATTTCTCTGGGTAAAAATCAGGTTAAATAATAACAACAACAACCTGCATATCCTTGGTCCTTGGCCCAAGATGTTCGATATGTTGTCATTTGCTGTCAGCATCTCCATATCTGTCCAGGTTCCCATCCTAAGTTTCTCTTATCTTTCTGTTCCATAGGCATTGAGAGCTAGTACTCCTATCCAGCCGTGGGTAGGAAGCTAGCTTGTGGATATCCTTTGTGGCCTTAGCTGCTTACATCCCCATTACCACCCAGGGCCGGTCCACCTGGGGGCCCATGTTTGAGGTGTCTCAGATCAGGAATCCCTTTCATCGTCTGCTTTTGGTTTTTTCAAGACAGGGTTTCTCTGTATAGCCCTGGTTGTCCTGGAACTCACTTTGTAGACCAGGCTGGCCTTGAACTCAGAAATCCACCTGCCTCTGCCTCCCAAGTGCTGGGATCATAGGTGTGCGCCACCACGCCCGGCACTCCTTTTTTTCTTGTTTTTTTTTTTTTTTTTTTTTTTTGGTTTTTCGAGACAGGGTTTCTCTGCATAGCCCTGGCTGTCCTGGAACTCACTTTGTAGACCAGGCTGGCCTCGAACTCAGAAATCCGCCTGCCTCTGCCTCCCAAGTGCTGGGATTAAAGGCGTGCGCCACCACGCCCGGCTTTTTTTTTCTTGTTTTTTAAGACCAGGTTTCTCTGTGTAGCTCTGGCTGTCCTGGAACTCACTTTGTATACCGGGCTGACCTTGAACTCAGAAATCCGCCTGCCTCTGCCTCTGCCTCCTGAGTGCTGGGACTAAAGGCGTGTGCCACCATGCCCGGCTCATCACCATTTTTGTCACCGTATTTCTCCCCTATCTTGGCCCAAACTCCTTTCTTCCTCATTTGTTACTTCCACCAGTCCCTTTGTCCAGTTCTGTCCTAGCCCTCTCTCAAGACCCCAGCTAGTGACTAGGCCTAGTGGCCCTAGCCTGTGTTCTAACAAGTCAGGAGACTGAGGTAAGAGGACTCTTGTGAGTTCCAGGCCAGCCTGAGGTACAGAGTAAAATCCTGTCTCAAAAACAAACTCCAGCCGGTCACAGTCCTCTGCCTATCTCTAATATTCTGCTAGGGAGAATCACTTTCCCATGTGGACTTAGAGCCAGGTGGCTTATTGAGGGCTGTGGCAGCTGCAGTCATCTTTGGTTTGTAGTTTTTCTTTCCTTTTGTGCTGTGTTCCTCAGGTTACCGTAGAACGCTCATGCCTGGCTTAGAGTGAAATGAGAATTACTCACTCTTTGAATGTTTTAGAGAACGCTCTCCTGAAGTGTGGCGTGAGGCAAGAGTGAGAGTAACTTCTGGCCTCTGGGCTGCGGCTGCTGCTGCTTTTTTTTTTTTTTTTTTCTGAGACAGGATTTTTCTGTGTAGCCCTGGCTGTCCTGGAACTCACTCTGTAGACCAGGCTGGCCTTGAACTCAGAAATTTGCCTGCCTCTGCCTCCCAAGTGTTGGGATTAAAGGCGTGCGCCACCACTGCCCGGCTCTGTTCTGCTTCTGTGGATGTTAGTAGGGATGATTTTTAGATATCTGTGAATTGTTATGCCAGGGACCAATCAGTGGAGGATGAAATCTAATGAGGTCTAGTCGGTGCCAGTTGGAATGTTATACTTCTGTACACTAGCTAAAGCCCAGCATGGCTCATTAATTTGGGCTTTCTTTTAAATTATTTTGATAATTGTATTTGTCAAAACAGTTATTAATGGAAGCTTGTGCACTTAAAATATTATTGTGTGCATGATATATGTGTCTCTGGACATGGATGCGTGTGTGCACCACATCATACATGTGGAGCTCAGAGGACAACTTCTAGAAGCTGGTTCTCGGTTCTCAAAGTGAGATCTGGAGATGGAACTCAGATCATCAGGTTTGATGCAGAAAGCATTTCACCCACATCTGGCTGGCCTAATAAAGACTGCTAACTATTGTACTGTCTAAGAGTTTTGTATAATTCCCCTAAAGTTTGTCTTCCCTCCCTTTCTCTCTTCTGTCTTTTTCTTCCTTCTGCTGTGAAACTTATTATATCAGCAGTTCTCAGCCTATGTGTTGTGACCTTTTGGGGGTGGAATGACCTTTTCATAGGGGTTACCTAAGACCATGGGAAAATCCAGATACCTACTTTACAATATAACGGTAGCAAAATTATAGTTAAGAAGTAGCAACAAAAATAATTTTATGGCTGTGGGTCCCATAATAAGGAACTGTATTAAGGGCTCACAGCATTAGGAGGATTGAGAACCACTGCATTATGTAGCTCAGGTTAGCCTTGAACTTAAGGTCAGTCCTCTTGCATCAGCCTCCCGGATTCTGAGACAACCGGTGTGAGCCATGGTGCCTAACCTTGCATGCTTCTTGACTTTATGCAATGGGAGCATTTTCTTGATTTTTCATACTTTTGTATGCTTGAGGAATGAGTGCAGTGCTGTTCATGAGTGGCCTTGAACTCCTGACTTCCTTCGCCCTAAATGCTGGAGTTACAGACACCAACTGCCCGCCATTCCTCTGGCTCTCTTTAGCTGTAGTAACTAATAAATCTTTTCTGCATTTGGTCTTCTAGGACCTAAGGGAGGGAAGCTCTATGATTATCCTCCCTGTCCCATGCCCCACCTCTGCTCCCAGGGTTTCTCTGTGTAGCCCTGGCTGCCCTGGAACTCACCCTGGAACTCTGCAGCCTAGGCCAGCCTTGGCCTCAGCAGCAAGCTCAGCGATCTGCTTGCTTCTGTATTCTAGAGGACGAAAGAAATGTGAAGTCTCTGTGTGTGTGTGTATGAGAGAGAGAGAGAGAGAGAGAGAGAGAGAGAGAGAGAGAGAGAGAGAGAGAGAGAGAGAGAGAAAGAGGAGAAACAGAGACACATTCAAGGATTGTTTCCCCACTCTTCATCCTTATGTTCAAAGTATGCTATGCTAGTCTTAACCTTTAGTGCTGGGATTAAAGGCATGCACTGCTACATCTGACTAGTTACCCCATTTCAGAATTTTAAATTATCAGAGGATCACATGGGTCTCACTTCTTACTGCCAAGAAGGCCGAGTTTTCATACTTATCGGGGGCAATATTCCAGGAAGGCAGCCACAGGTGTTTTCTGGGCTTTGCACCTCACTTCATTTGTCCTGTTCTATAGTTAGCTTCTAGAGCTGGGTAGTGACACATACCTGTTATCCCTGCCTAGGAAGAACTATTGTTAAGTTCAGGGGCAGCCTGGGCTATGTAGGGAGACACTGTACAAAAGGAAAGAAGCTTTCTGGGTTATTATGTATAGGCTGAGATTTGCTCTGAGTGTGGCAAAGGCCCATCTGCACCCAGTGCCAATGCTGAAGGGAAACAGGAAGCTGCTGTGGCATCAACAGTGATGGAGCATTTTCTCTGCCACTCTGTGATAGCAGCTCCTCTTTGGAAGCGGTACCATCACTTGCTAAAGCAGTGTCAGCAGAACCATTAACTGCCTAGGCTCTTGATGTGCAAAGTGTGCCAGGCTAGGTTTGTTTTTGTTTTTCATGTTATTTGATTATGTATTTATTTTTGAGATAGTTTCTCTGGATAACCCTGACTGTCTCAGATTATGCTCTGTAGACCCTAAGCAGGCCTTGAACACAGATCTGCCTGTTTCCATATCCCTAGTGCTAGGACTAAAGGCATTCATTCTTATCACTGCCTAGCTTAGGCTAGGCTTCTTAAACGTTAGCATGCATAGGGATACCAGCATCCTGTTAAAATGCAAATTTTTGGCCTGTGAGATGGCTCATGAGGGAGAAGTGCTTGTCATGCAAGCCTGAGCTCATTCTCTAGATCCCATAGTAGAAAGAGCTGACTGTTGAAGGTTGTCATCGGATTGCTACACAGCACCCACACTCATGCATGCACATCACACACACACACACACACACACACACACACACGGAAGATGGGCATTCTGATTCTGGGCAGGGCCTGAGAGTTTTCCGTTTACACACTGGGTGGTGAAGAGGGAGAGTTCCCGAGGTGCCCACTTGCACTGTGTTACCACACCTTGGAAACTGCCTGGCAGAATTACTGAACACCCACTTCTCCAATGGGAAGCAATTGTCAAGGAGGGTCGCAGGAGGCGTTGGGAGCTGGTTGTAGGACTAGTTCAGTGCTTTGTGCTGGTCACTTTTACCCCAAACTAGGCTGCTTTCTGTCGGGATATAGGATGTCTCTGAGACCCTGGAGAACAGCACAAGGTCTCATGGGGAACTGAGGATAGTGCCATCCTAGTATCCACTGCTGGTGTAGGAGGCCTCAGCCAACTAGGAACCGTGGCCTTGCCCTGGCCATTCTAGAATGTCCAGGTGTTCAGATGGCTACTGAGATGGCTCCCTCCTTGGCCAGGTATTATGGACTGAGAGAGGCGCAGCTGCTCAGACTCTTGTGAGCTCTTGGAGCTTTGTCTTTAAAGATTTATCTTTATTTGTATATTTGGGTTTGGTGCCAGTGAGGCCTTGGATCACCTAGAACTGTAGTTACAGGTGTGTGTAAGCTGCCTGATGTCAGTGCTAGAAACCAAATAGGTCTTGTGGGAGAGCAGTAAACACTCTAAATTCTCTAGCCCTATTTATATGTATGTGTGTATGTGTGTGCCATCTCTGTATGTAGATATGCATGCCTGTGTATGTGAACCGAGGCTAGAAAAGAGCATTGGGTTTCCTCTTCCATTACATTCCACCTAGTCCCCTGAGGTAGGGTCTCTTCCTGAATCTGGGGCTTACGACTTGGCTTGGTTGAAAGCCAGCAGGCCCCAGTCATCTTCCTGTTTCTACCCTCTCTGGAGCTGGAATTCCAGGCATTTGTAGAGACACCTAGATTATTGTATGGGTATTGGGATCCAAACTCTGGTCCTCATGATTATGGAACAAGCACATTGACTACTGACTCTTTTTTTTTTTTTTTTTTTTTTTTAAGGTCTTCTGTAGCTCAGGCTAGCCTTGCACTACTTATCCCCCTATTTCCATGTGCTAGGATAATAGCCATGTGTCACTTGGCAGGTTTGGAACAATGTCTTACCCTGTCTGTTTTTTGCCCTGACAGGGAAAGGGACTGTTTGCCACACAGCTGATTAGGAAGGGAGAGACCATCTTCATCGAAAGGCCTCTGGTAGCTGCGCAGTTCCTCTGGAATGCACTTTATCGGTACAGGGGTGAGCACATCTGCTTCAGGGGGCTGCTGAAATGTTCATTCTGTGCATGGAGCCGAGCCTCACACTTCTCCTGGCCAACATTCTGGAAGGAAACGCTGTCTTTCCTTGGAGCATAGGGCCTGAGAACCAAGGCTCTGGTTACCTCTGTTTGGGGCTGTGTACCTGCGATGGGAGGTGCCTCCAAAATGCGCCTTGGGAAGGATTCTCTCTTAGCCAGAACTTAGAGTCTCCTCCCATGGGCATCATGCTGAAGGGCTCTGTACTTTAGACATCCCGACTGAAACACTGCAGAACCCCTGCTCAGCGAAGACAGTTAGGTGCCACAGCAAGATGCCCTTACTTGGCCAGCCTTTTCATATTTTTCTTAAGCTAGAGAGAAACAGAAAGGAGCACCAGTCTGAGGCAGGGATCCCCACAGACTGAATCTGAAGGAGAAGCAGTGGGATCATGAGCTAGAAGGTTCTTGAACAAGGGACTTACTGTGTCTCGCTTCCCTGCAGCCTGTGACCACTGTCTTCGGGCACTGGAGAAGGCAGAGGAGAATGCCCAGAGGCTGACTGGAAAACCAGGCCAGGTTCTACCACACCCAGAGCTATGCAGTGTGCGTAAGGACCTCCACCAGAACTGCCCCCACTGCCAGGTGAGCACCCCTGGGGAATGCACAGGAAAGGATGCAGGCCAAGGAGGCTTTAGTTCCGTCTTCTCTGGTGAGACAACGTCTGAGCAGAACTGTTCCGTTCCTCAAGGCTCATGGTGTAGTGTGACAGTACAAGGGCCTAGTAATTGTTCAGCTTCTTCTTGGCTGCCAGTGTCCATTGTTTAGAAAATGGGTATGGTGGGTCTTAGGGTTTCTATTGCTGTGAAAAGACACCATGACCACACAACTCTTTTAAAGGAAACCATTTAATTGGGCTGGCTTACAGTTTGAGAGCTTTATTCCATAATCGTCATAGTGGGAAGCATGGCAGTATGCAGGCAGACATGGTGCTGGAGGAGCTGAGAGGTCTACATCTTGATCTGCAAGCAGCAGGAGACTGTCCACACTGGGTGTTGCTTGAGCATAGGAGACCTCAAAGCCTACCCACACAGTGACACACTTCCTCCAACAAGGCCACACTTCCTAATAGTGCCACTCCCTATGGCCAAGCATTCAGACACACGAGTTGTGAGGGCTGTTATTAAATCATCACAGTGGGACATGCCTTTTTCTTGAGAATCTGCAAGACGCTGGGAAAGCTCTCTTCCCTTCGTGTAGTATAAGGAGCTTAGGTTAGGCGCGTGCCCCTACAACGCCTATTTTATCCTCACTGAACTTAGGTTAGGCGCGTGCCCCTACAACGCCTATTTTATCCTCACTGAGCTTAGGTTAGGCGCGTGCCCCTACAACGCCCTATTTTATCCTCACTAGGCTCTTGCTATAGGGCTGTTAGGGAAAGAATGCAGTTAGATGAGGTGAGAGCCTCAGGTCCTGTGTGCTAACCTCCACTCCACCTAACAGGTGATGTACTGCAGTGCAGAATGTCGGCTAGCGGCTGCAGAGCAGTACCACCAAATCCTGTGCCCAGGCCCATCTCAGGATGACCCCCGGCACCCCCTTAATAAGCTGCAGGAGGCATGGAGGTAAGTCTCTTTCTCTCCCTACCCTTCCCTCCATTCCTGCCCCAGCTCAGCAGCTGTGGGGAGCTTTGGTGAGTTATATTCCTAAACAGAAGTCACAGTTTCAGCAGCCTGTCTTTAATCTGAACAGCCAGGCCTACCATCTTCAGTACTTTAGACACTGCCAGAGAGTCCACCCAACCATAAGGGATACAAAATTGCCTAAGTCCAGCCTTTGATAACTGATGGACTTAGGCAGGAAGTGTGTCTGTAGCCTTCATGCTGGGTTTGCCTGGCTCTGCTCCTAGGGAGGGGACTTGTAGGTTACACGTTTTTTTCTCTTCCCCTAGGAGTGTTCATTATCCTCCTGAGACTGCGAGTATAATGCTGATGGCCCGGATGGTAGCCACGGTGAAACAGGTGAGCCAGAGAAGCTGGCCCAGTCAGCCCTGGGTCTTAGCCACCTGACCTTGCTTGGATGCTCTTGCATCTGGGTTTCCTGAAGGACAGCTGCTTGCTCTACTGTAGAACCTCCAGAGCATGCTAACCAGAAATCAGGTGTAGGCTATGGCCCCTGGTTTTACCTGTCTTCATTTTTCTGAGATATCTGTAGCAGTTCCCAAATTTGATCAATAGGGGTCACTATCCCAGGATAGTGTCTCTTACATCAAGAGGTCTTGTGGACCCCTCTGTCTTCACTATTCTTCCTCCATGGCCTTCTGTTTTCAAGGTGTTTTGAGTTGGCAAGCCCTGCCCCAGCTGGGAAGTGGCTGAGTGTGGACAGAGTGGGAAGGGAGGCCTGGGTGGTGGTCATTCCCTGACAGCAGGGACTTGAAAAACATAACCCTCTCTTCCACACTGACATGTGCATTTGCTGTGCAGGCCAAGGACAAGGACCACTGGGTCAGACTCTTCTCCCACTTCTGCAGCAAGACAGTCAACGAGGAGAAGGCAATTGTCCTCAAACTCCTGGGGGACAAGTTCAAGGTCGGCTTTCTCCCACGACCCTTACCCCAGCCCCTCAAGTAGCCCGGGGTATCTGTGGCTACCTTTAGGGGAAACTCCACATTTGCCCTCTTCTCAGCTACAGCAAGGGTTAAAACCTGGTCCTGAAAATCCCTTCAAAGAATGCACATCCTAGGGCCACTTACCTTTGTGACCTAATATAGATCTAAAATTGGAAATAGGGACAAAGGGCTGCATGTCCTACCCAGGGGTGCTTATTACCCCATGTGGGAAGGCAGCAGCAGACACATGAGGTTTTCTGCAGAGTGGAGGCTGGGGGTCCACAGGTCAGAGAGTTGTGTGAAATTCGTGAGGTGAGAATAAGACACTAAGACCCTCAGCCTTCCTTTGGAGTTGCCCAAGTGGGGAGGCTGCCAGAGGTAGAGGCTGTCCGAGGGAGGGAGGAAGAGGGCAGGAGTGCAGCTGTGGGGAAGGTGTATCTCTCAGAGAGTGTTGCTGTACTGGATCTAGAAGAAAGAAGGGGAAAGCCAAGTTGGTCAGAGGCCAAGCAAGGATCAGTGTTCTAAACCCTGCTGCCTCAGTATTGCTGGAACAAGTACTGGAAACAGGAAGAAAGGTTTGAGTTCCCAGCACTCGGGAGGCAGAGGCAGGCAGATTTCTGAGTTCGAGGCCAGCCTGGTCTACAAAGTGAGTTCCAGAACAGCCAGGGCTATAGAGAGAAACCCTGTCTCGGAAAAAAGAAAAAAAAAGAAAGGTTTGAGTTTACACCCTCACTTGGAGCCAAGTACTGCCTGTGTCCCCAGGAAAGCTCAGACACACAGTTGGCTCCTTTTCTATTACTTCCCTATTTACCTGGTGCTAAGGGGAAGTCTCCAGGGCTTCAATGTCCCTCTGTTTCCCCTAAACCAGGACCAGCTGGAACTTCTGTGTAGGCTCTTCAAAGAGGCCCTTTATGAGGAGACCCTCAGTGAGGTGAGTGTGGGAAGGCAGGACCACGAAGCCTTTCTTCCTGGTGCTCCAGGCCTGGAGTTGCAGTGCAGCTGGATTAGGAAAAGCAGCACCAGACTCACCTTTCTTTCCCTACAGTGGTTCACACCAGATGGATTCCGGTCTCTCTTTGCCCTTGTTGGGACCAATGGTCAAGGGATTGGAACCAGGTTAGGAGAGAATGTTCTAGACCTACTAGGTAATCCTCCAGGTTCGATAGAAGATTAATGGAGGAAGGCAGCCACAGATTCTTTCAAGATGGTGGGATTGGGTGTTGTCATGTCCTGGATGGGAGGAATGAGGCAGGGGAATCTGCTGCTGGGAATCTTGCTCTTTTGGGAGGGTAGGGTCCTTACTCTAAAAAAAGAACAGTTTTAGATCTGTAGGATGGGGAACTCTTCTGCCTGGGCTTAACCTGCCTAGACACAGAGAGCCCTGTGACCTGGGTTGCTTCCATCCATGGGCTGTTTAGTTCCCTCAGCCAGTGGGTGCATGCCTGTGATGCACTGGAGCTGAAGCCTCAGGACCGGGAACAGCTAGACACCTTCATTGACCAGTTGTACAAGGACATCGAGGCAGGTAGGTGAGATGGGACTGTGGCTTCCCCTATCCTCGGAGCTTCCCTAGTCAGATAGTGGATGTGTTCTTGCCAAGGAGCTCTAAGCTTATGAGGGGCCCATGGGAAACCTCAGAACTATTCACAGGACTCGAAGAGGTCCTGAGACCCATCCAGAGGCTCCATGGTGGGGGAGAGGGAGAGTGCCAGATAAATAGTGAGTGGTACAGACTGAAGAGCAAGGCTTCTTGGAGAAGCACATTTAGACAAAATGGTAGAACCTGGGTGTCTCAGTTGGAGGGGTGGCAGGAGAGCAGAGCTGATGTCTTCTCATGAGTTTAATTTCCCTTTCCACTGTATCTGCACAATACTTTCTTACAGCAACCGGAGAGTTCCTTAACTGTGAAGGATCTGGCCTCTTCGTGCTTCAAAGCTGCTGTGAGTCTTGGACAAGGGAAGAATGGGCCTGCCTACCTGCTTCTTCCCTACAAGGCCGTCTCTCCCTGCCTGCCTGCTTCTTCCCTACCAGGCCATCTCTCCCAGTTTGCTTCTTTGAGGCTGACCAGGGCAAGCTAGAAGTATGGTTAGGCCTGTGTTTCTTTGGAGATTTTCTTGGAAATTATTGCTCTATCGGTTTCTTTCTTTCTCATTCACTCATTCATTCATTCATTTGATTATTTGTGGTGTTACTGGGGGTCAAACCCAAGGCTTCATCCCCAGCCTCCTCCTTGTGTTTTAATAGATATTTACAGTATGCCAAGTCCACCTACAGGAGAGGCACAGAGCCCTGCTTCTTGCAAAGGGAAGCATGGGCAGTGCACTACTGCCCTGTGGAGTATGGTCAGGAATCACTGAGGCCTGGAAGTCTCCTTAGCACCTTCTGGGAAGGCCAAGGCCACCGCCAACCAAGACTTTTCCAGATCCCAGTCTCCCACTTCCCACTTTCCCTACTACTAAGGTCTCCTCCCAGGTTATGTGATCTGAGGTCCAAGTCAGCAGACAGAAATATGGTCTGTTGTAGGTGCCCTCAGAGCCCATGCCTCCCTCCCTCAGTGAGACAATGGGACATAACTGAGAACAATGGTCAGTCTGGGGTGTGTGTGGAACCCACAGTGATACTAGGCATATTGTATTTTCACTGTGGTTTTTAGGAGAGAACACTGGGCAGGGAGACAGGAAATGGGCTTTTAGCCCTTCCCTTCCCTGTAGTATTTAACCACAAAGAAAGTGACCCAGAGCTCTGTTGAAATAATTTTTTTTTTAAAAAAGAGTTTTGACACAGAGGCTGGAGAGATAGCTCAGCAGTTAAGAGCACTGATTCTCTTCTGGAAGACCTGAGTTTGGTTCCCCACATGGCTGCTCACAACTGGCTATAACTCCAAGATCTGACACCTTCAAACAAATACACATGCAGGCAAAACACCAATGCACATCTAAATACATACATACATACATACTTACATGCATGCATGCATGCATGATGACTTTTGGACTCCTGATCCCTGGCTCTACCTCCTAAGTGCTGATACTATAGGTATACCATGCCTAGCAAATTTTGTTTTGAGACAGGTGTCTTGAGTCCTGACTAGGCTGGAACTCATTGTGTAGTCCAGTTGGACTTCAAACTCATAGCAAATCTTATCTTGTTCAAGGGATTACTTGTGTGAAGCACTATGCTTAGCTTGAGAATATTAGTTTGGTTTCTTTTTCTTTCTTTTTTTTTTTTTTTCTTCAAGACAGGGTTTCTCTGTGTAGGTCTGGCTGTCCTGGAACTCACTTTGTAGACCAGGCTGGCCTCGAACTCAGAGATCCGCCTGCCTCTGCCTCCTGTGCTGGGATTAAAGGTATGCGCCACCACACCCAGCTTCATTTTTTTAATATATATTTATTTGTTATATTTTTTGAGAGATGGTCTCACTGTGTAGCCCTGGATGGCCTAAAACCTGCTGTGCAGATCCCCTCACATTACCTCCTGAGTACTATGATTAAAGGCCAGTGTCATCATGCTGGCTGTTTTGTTTCTGACATTTATTTATTTACACACATAGGCTACGGTGTGCATGTGGAAATCAGAGTCAGTTCTAGGAATTACACTCACGTCAGGCTTGAAGGAAGCACCTTTACCTGTGGAATCATCTCCCTGCCCCTAGAATTACCATTTTTAAAGCTGTCATTGTGGGTATAGTGATGCACTTAGGAGTCAGAGGCAAGTGTCACAAGTTCAAGGGTAGCCAGGGGTACATAGCAAGACTCTGATTCAAAACTAGGGGCTGGGAATGTAGGCCAGTTATGGAATGCTTGCCTAGCATGTGCAAGGTCTTGGTTATGCGCGCGCGCACACACACACACACACACACACACACACACACACACACTCTACTCGCTATCTATCTTTTGTGGCCTAGGCAACCACAGCTGTGTCCCCAACGCGGAGACCTCCTTCCCAGAAAACAACTTCCTTGTACATGTTACTGCCCTGGAGGATATTAAGCCAGGCGAGGTGAGAAGATTGGGCAGCAGGGGTGGGCATAAGGGATTTGCAGTTTCTTGGTTTCTCTTTATGAAGCAGCAGTAACTAGCTGGAGCCCCTTTGTTGGGCTGGTGCTGAGTCACCACAGGCCTCAGGGCCTGAGTCTTTTTGGCCATGAGTATGCTCTAATCCCTCCCAGTTCTTCAAACATCTTCAGAAAGTCTCAGATTGAGGTAGAACTATGTGCCCAGTTCCTGACCCCAGCTACCTTTTTGATTTCCTGTGGCTTGGTCCACAGGAGCTAGTGTGGATTGGAAGTTCTGGTTGGTGGCCATAGCTTGCTTCTCCTAAACATGCTATACCAAAGTTAACCTAGAGACTTTGGCTACTGGCTAGTTTTCCCCAGAGCTTGAGGCCAACCAACCTCCATTCCTGTCTTAGACCCAGATGGGAGTCTTGCCAGCTGGAGGCATGGGGATGGATCAGTGCTGAAAGACTTTGGAGGCCTAGCTCTCAGGCAGGGAACAGTGATGGACAATAGATAAGGCAACTGTTGGGGAAGCTCTTTTCCTTTCTGATGGAGGGCAAAGGCAATCAGACCCTCCTCTATCCTACAGGAAATATGTATCAGCTACTTAGACTGCTGTCAGCGGGAGCGCAGCCGACACAGCCGACACAAGATCCTCAGGTGCCAACTGGGGACATGGTTGGGCTCTGAGCTCTTCTGTCCCCAACAACTGCCTGACTTGTCACCCCTATACTTTGAAGGGAGAACTACTTGTTCGTCTGTTCCTGTCCCAAATGCCTGGCAGAGGCTGATGACCCCAATGTGACCTCAGAAGAGGAGGAAGAGGAAGATGAGGAAGGAGAGCCAGAAGATGCAGAGCTAGGGGATGAGATGACCGACGTGTGATGTTATCTCACCTGGAAGGCCCTGCCCAGACCCTGCTGGAAAAGGGGGCCTGTCCTCCACAAAAGTGGTTGGAAGGAACATCCCCTCCCCCTTGCACCCACTGCCTGCTTTCTCCCTTCTAGCATTCTGCTGGAGGGTAGGATAGAGGCTGGACCCGAGCCCACCCCTTACCAGACCTCATGCCCTGAGCACTGCTGCTGAGCTGCATCGGCCCTGTGCCATCACAAGCCTTCCAGAACTGGCCTTCCCCTGCCATGCTCCACTGCAGCTGTGAGACGGGAATCAAGTCTCAGGTCTCAGTGTTCTTCCTCTGGGCCCCTTAGCCCATATTCAGCTCATGTATCCACCAGAGGCTTGGCTCCTATTGACTGGCTAGTAATTTCAGGGTGGCAACAAAATGGCCAATCAGAGAGCAGAGCGGCTTTCTTGAGACAAAGAGGTGATGTGAAGCCTTACCTCTTATTATTCACCTGCCACAGCTACAGCTCAAGTACTGGCCTGCCACTTGCAACAGGCAGGAACAAGGGACTAGGCCTTTAGAACAACACTGCAAAAAAGACTCTGCCAGGGGTGCTGGGCTGTTCCCACTGTACACTGGGGAGGTAGAGATTGACCTGTTCGCCACACTCCAGAATTGCTGTGCCTACTACATCTTGCCTCTTAGGCTCAGGCAAGAGGCCTATCTTTTATCAGGATGAAGACTACCACCCTTTCTCAGACCAACAGTATGGCAGATGACAGATTGTGCTCTATAATTTAGGATGTCCAGTCTTCCCTGAGACCAGCTGCAATGGCCCAGCAAAGGGTCTCTGGATCACCGGCATCCTCCTTTAGGATCTCCAGAGGAACACCAAAGTCTTCCAGAAATCTGAAGGAGCTGGGCAGCATACTTGAAGATGAGCCAGGACTTGTTCCCTCATTGCCACAGATGATCATTTCACTCTTGGGGTGGGCACTGTGGAATTACAACTACCATCCCCCATTTGTTCCCTGAGAGGCCTGCACATGGCTCTGCTAGAAGCTTTCAGGGAGGACCAGTGCGTATGCTATAGGCCCTTTTCATCTGGTGGAGCCAGATGGAACATGCCTGACTGGCCCCCTGACCTATTTATTGGGCACAGTCCTTCACAACAGCCAACGACCCCTCTCCCTCTGGTCTGCCTACTGGTCTTAATAAAATGTGAGTGGTGATGGGCCTTTGCAACAATGCCTTGTGGGGTGTGGGCTGGGTGGACCACTCTGGGTTTGCAGTAGTCAAGATGGGTGCAAAGGGCACAAGTTAGACCAGTGGGTGGCAGCAGAATGCTCCGGGTCCTCAGCAGGCCCCATGCTGGTGTATAAATGTCCGTAAATCCAGACCAAGGGTCTCAGAGGCTTGGTTTCAATTGCTGACTCTAGGCCATAAGAGTCTTCTTCCCAGAGGGCTGGACTAAAACTGGCAGTCTGATGTACTTATCCTAAAGGGCCTTGAGAAGTCATGGTTGTCTCTGAGCCTCCCCTAAAATCAGCAGAATGACATGGGACTAAGTAAATGAACTCCCTACAGCATGCATTCTTACTTTAGGACACAGGCACAAACCTGGTGAGCTTTATTTGGCTTTATTGCTGAAAGGGGCTTATTAGTCCCCAAATATCACTTCTTTAAACCACTTGAGCAGCAGCTACAAGGCTCACTGTGAGGAGGGCCTGGCTGCTGGGAGCTGAGACAGCTGGTGTGTGTCAGGGCCACCTGACACCTTTTGTTCCAAATTCTAGTCAGAAGCCTCTTCCTGAAGCATGAGATGTCCTTGAGGCCCTGGGGAAGGAAAAGCCAGGAGTATGGCTTCCCTGTCCTCTCCCTGGCTCCACTTGTCCTCAGAATCTATCTCCAAACTCCAAATAGCAGAATCTTGGGTTTCCTCTTCCCACGAGTCACTTGTCGCTGGAACCTGGAGTCAGCTTTTCTACCAGAAAGTCCACGGAGGTTGCAGTAGCTCAAAGGTAGGGATACTGGTGACATTGACTGGGATAGAGATGATGGCCCATGGTAGCCCATGCTGTTCCAGAGAACGGCGGATCATGTAGCTGGGAGGGCATGAAGAGCAGTAGCGATGGTCACTTTCTTAGCACCCAACACTGCCCTCTGCCCCTGTTATTCTGGGAGTTTCAGAAACTCAGAACTTTTTTACCCTCTGACTGGGATATTCAAGATAGGGCCTGTGAGAGGGTACTGGTGATTGGTTTTCACCCCCACCAAGTCACAATACCCAGTGCAGTGTGGCCAGCCAGAAGCAAAGAGCCCTCACCCATCTCGGCCGAGCAGGAAAAGGGCAGGAATGTCAGCTGTGCGTTGAGTACTATCCTGGATCATCTCCACGTAGAAACTGTCGTTGTCAACTGCATTGTCCGAGATGATCACAGCCCTCCCACCATGCTCCTGTACCACCCTGGTCTTAGAGAGGAAGGAGCAGCCCCTGGAAGAGGTGGTGATGAGATCAAAAGAAAGGCAGGTGCTAGTTGTCCCTTCCTTATACCCTCTCTGGGAGGATGAAAGGACCATAGAGAACTTGCATTGAGGTTCATCAGTACACAGATGAAAGTACACAAGATATTTCTTAAAGACTTGTAAGGGATAAATTATTTAAAAGTCTACATTTCAAAGTACCTTAAGCTGTGGTCAGAATCTGCCCTTCCCCTGTGTCACGCCTGCCCACTCCTTACCCCCTTTCCACCAGAGCGATCTGGTCCTGGATAAAGAAGCCGTTGCTGAGTTCCCCACAGGCCTCTGGAGGTTCAGCAGGGACGAGGTGAATCTGCTCATACCTTGTGTGCTGAAAAATGTTTAGACGTTTGGACAAATAAGAGTGTAGGAAAACACTTTTTGGAATGGGCCAATAACATCTTATTGGTGCCTCAAAGAGTGAAGGAAGGAAATGGAATGGTTTCTCTGTGGCTGAGCACCCAAGCATTTTAATCTGATTGTCACAAAGTCCCACAACTGACCACTTAACCTCACCCTGCCTTTCTGAGAGGGGAGCTGGTTATAACCCAGGGACAGGGGAAGTAGGTAGAACTGATAGAAAGCTGGCCCTTGATTTTTCAGGTAGTTTCTGCCAATAAAGGCAGCCCCTCCCTGGTTTTGATAGTATGCAGCAGCTCCTGGGGGGCATAGCTAGATTCTACTTCTTGCCCTGTTCCAGCATAAAAGTGGGAAGAGGGCCACCATACTAAATGATGGCAAGAAAGTGACTGAAGAGCAGAGATCTGGGCATCTTTGAACTTACAAATATACCACCAAAGTCCTTGGCAGGTGTGGCTGTGAAGATGTATCGAATATCCCCAGGACTCAGCACTTGGAAGTATAAGTAGTCATGGATGCGTAAGCCTAAAGGAAAGAGTGTAGATGAAGGCCTCTCTGAGCAGGTTGATTCAGGTTTGGATTATGGGCTTCTTTTATGTCCTCAACTGGGCTATGGTCTGGGTCCAGAGACCCTGGCATCAGCTGACTGGATCCTTAGGGAGGGTGATTTTTGTTTTTAATTTTAACTTATTTTTTCAGAGTCTCACTATGTAGCCCTGACTAGCCTTTGATATCCCCTACCCACACCCTTAGTGCTGGAATTAAAGGTGTGTGCCATCATACTCAGGAATCTTTTTTTTTTTTTTTTTTAATGGTCTCACACTGCTCAGGCTGGCTTTGGACTAATTTTGTTTCCTGGTGGGCCTTGAATCCTTCCTCCTGACTGTCTCCCAAACATGATGGTTACAGGCATGCATCACCATGGTTACAGGCATGCATCGCCATGGCCAGGTGGAGGGAGAGCTGGTTTCCACACTGGAAGGCAGACTGGATGCGGGAGATTTGTATTTGCTGCTGCTGCTGCCACAGCAAGTGAGCCACGAAGACCCAGAGCTCTTGGGTCGACATCCACCCCTTACCTGAAGAAGCCCTAAGGGTTTCAGAGTGGACAAGGAAGCCCCCAAGTTTCTAACCAAAACTTACAAGTTTGCTCTGGTCTCACCAACATCTTGTAGATCAATCACTGTCATCTCTTGTCCTGACCCAACCTTGCTTCCATGTCTTCTTTTTCAGATGGGGGTTTTGCTATGTGGCCCAGGCTGGTTTTCAACCTTTTAGGCTCAAGCAATCCTCCTGCCTCAGCTTCTCATCTGCCTTCATTCTTTTTGTATTTTTAATTTAAATTTTATGTATATGTGTGCTTTGGCTGCATGTATGTTCATGCACCATGCGTGTGCCTGGTGCTAGCAGAGTCTGTAAGAGGGTATCAGCTCCCCAGAAATGGAGGGATAGACAGTTGTGAGCTGGGCCCTATGGAAGAACAACTAGCATTCCTAACTGCTGAGCTGTCTCTCCAGCTCTCTGTCTCTGTCCACCTGCAAGAGCTTCAGTGTCTCCTTCACCGACTAAAGTGTATGCTGCTCTTGGCTGTGGTGTAGAAAGCCCTGCCTGATTTGACTCCTCTACCCACTCCAATCTGTCTCCTCTTTCCCATGTTAAAGCTGTACTGGCTTTTCAGTGTCTTTATCTTTTTGGGTCTTTCTAGAAGTTTACCTGCCACTTCTCAGAAAGATGCTGCCTTATCCCTTCCTACACCCATTCAAAATATATTTTCTCCCAGCTAATACTTGCTCTGTAATTATGGTGGATTCATAATAATCTATGTCAGCTTCTTTCATCACAGCAGTGATTCTAAGTATGTGGCTTTTTTTTTTTTTAGATTTATTTATTTATTTATTTATTTAATGTGAATACACTGTCTCTCTCTTCAGACACACCAGAAGAGGGCACTGGATCCCTATTACAGATGGTTGTGAGCCACCATGTGGTTGCTGGGACTTGAACTCAGGACCTCTGGAAGAGCAGTCAGTGCTCTTAACCGCTGAGCCATCTCTCCAGCCTTAAGTATGTGGCTTTATACAGAGATGAATCTCCAGTGCCTAGGACACAGTGGCTGCTCAGTAAAGGTTACTAAACAAAGAACTCTGCCCAGCTCTGCTGTCCTGAACAAGAGAATGGCCAAAAAACCCACCAGAACTTTGCTAGGACATCGAAACTTTTCTCAGCATCAAAGTTGGATTTGAGTCCCTGGATTCTTTAAACTTGCCAGAAAAGCAAGTAAATGTTGATGGATGGAAGCTTGGGTCTGTTAGTCAATCCAATCACTAAGCTATCACCGTGTGTGTCATGTGCTGTGTCTATAGTTGATCCTGTCTATGGTCCAAATTACAGCTCAGACAGAGCTAAGGAGGCTTGCAACTTTTTGTCCTGAGTGTAGGTACACTTCATCAGATGGATTACAACCCCCCCCCCCAAGCCTTCTGGATTAACATGAGGCAACCCTTTCCACAAGCACACTCCTGTCTGGCATTTGATGTGCTTATCTAATAAGCTTCGGGTATATGCATGTGTTCACTTAACGCGTAGGTGTGTACATTTATGTTCGAGTTGTGTAAGTGGGTGCCTGTGCCTGTGATCCTGCCTATATGAAAGCTTACGTCCTCTGTTCTGGATCTCTAGCTGTCACCGGGGTCGACTTCAGTGGGAGGAAAGCTGAAAGCTCTTGCCTCGACGGGGAGGGGGTTGTCAGGTTGTGCCTACTCACAGACCCGGGAACCAGCACCCACCCGCTGCAGCCGTCTGGTCCCTGGATCTGGCTGGCCCAAACTCGCGGGGTCCCCAAGGTGACCCGTGGCCCCCGGCCCGAGCAGCGCGCACGCTGGATTCCCGCCCCGCCCGCCTGTCCGTCGCCGCTCACCATGGGCCGCGACGCACGTGGGCAGCCAGAGCACGAGACAGCACCAGCCCGCGGCGCCACGGCTCATCTCCAGGGCCCGTCCCGCTGCCGCCGCCGTCCCGCCGCGATCCCTCGCCCGACTTTAGCCTGACAGCTGCCACGGCCTCCCTCAGGCCCGCTCTCCGCGCCGGTTGGAGCGCGGAACGGAGGCCGGCGGCTGATTGGCCGCCACGCCTGTTCATGTGGCCGCACTTTCCGCCCTCTGCGCCCTAGGCCACTTCCTACTGGCCAGGAGAAGTGGAACCGGGCGCTGATTGGCCAAAACTCTTAATAGCAACTGCAGTTCACGGCCCCACCCCCGCACTCCTCATTATAGACGCGCCTCCCCGAGCCTAGGGTGGGCGGCTCGCGGGGATGCGCGGGATCCACAGCTCTCCTCCCCAGGCAGAGGCTGGCCTCGCGCGGAGGGGCAGGCGGCAGGGCGCCGCCTCGGCCGACAAGGGGCGCTGCAGAGCTAGAAGCCGCCCCGAGCAAGTTTCCCGCGCCCGAGCGGGCCGCGCACCTGTGACCCGGGACACTGTTCCCAACTTCCCAGGCTACCTGAGAAACGCACGGAGCTCCCACGCCACGGAGCTGTGCGGGTGCAGTGAGACCACTCACCCGAGGTGCTCCTCCCAGCCCGTGTTCAGTGCTGATATGTCATTGCACGTCTACCATGGCGTCTGGGCGCGCGGGCTGAAGCGGGACCTTACCGCACCCTCACGAACCCAAAGCTCGGCGAGACTCGGTGACCCCGCCAAAGCGAACGCGAGTTCCTAGAGCGTCCCTGAACCTCCGACTCCTCTAGCCGGCTACCTCGCGAGCTAACCATAGAGTGGCGGAAGTGGTCCGGTCCCTTCCTCTCCCGGGCTAACGTCTCGCCAGAAGCTTCTGGGCATTTCTCCGGCGCGGAGCATTGTGGGCTTGGGTGGGCGGCCCCGAGGCGGAGAACAGACGAGTTGCGGGGACCTGAAGCCGCTTCCAAGATGATGGTGAGTGGCTTCTCGTGCATCCGCTGCCATCCACTACCCTGCGGCCCTGGCCTGCCATGCGGACGGTCTGCAGTGGCTCGTCCCCGCTCCCCTGCCGGGGACGGCCTTGATCCAAAACTGAAGCGGTTGGCGAGAGCCGAATGGGACTCGCGATGCCGCTGGGCCTGGAAACCATGGATCTCATGGTGCTTGGGACCACGAACCTCTTGTTCAGCCCGTTCCCCGTAATGGAGGCTTGGGTTTTCGGAACCGAGTGTGTGTTGAGCTCTGTACCTCTACCGTAGGGGCTGGGTTACATCGCCCGGGGAGGTGCGGAAGTGAAGGCGTGAGCTTCTAGGGCGCACACAGGCAGCGTGAGGATCTTTAGGTTGGGCCAAGTGACGCCCTGCCTGGCATTGTGGTCGTTTACGTTCCCGCAAGCGGAAAGACAGAAACCTTCATTCCTGTTAGAACCTGTTCGTTGGGGCATTTTTAGTTCTCCTGAATGTACAGGCTCCTCTTGGTGCTGGGAAAGGGCAATTGATGTACACAGCACCAAAGATGGGACGACCTGAGTACTTTAGGCAGGAGAGTCTCTTAAAGGTCTGCCTGTAGACCTCCTTTATCCCTGACAGCGTCAGATACCTCCCCTGCACCCCTGTGATAAACCTGAGTTGTTAGTGAGCATTATCAACTTCCAAGACAGAATCCTGTGCATTTTTGGCATCAGCACACTCGTTAATTTTTGCTTTTTAGTGTCAATCCTTTGTCTGCCTTTTGCAGCTTTTTCCTATCCATAGATTCCAGGCTGACTTGGAAACCTGTAAGGTCCTCCCTCTGCTACCAAATTTGTGATTACAGCTCCTACTCCGAAGGAGTCCCTACAGGAGCATGCCCAGGCTCCCTGACTTCTAGCGCATGAAATTGATTTGGTTGGCGAAGACCAGAGCTGAGGAGTAAATCCAAGAGTCATAAGTGCTGCAGTAAAATATTCATCATTGCTGCAGATGAGACCAGTGGTCCAGCATTTGCCAAACAAGTAGCAAACCTTTTATCAAAGGGTCCCAGACCAACACATTTGGGTTTTACCTAAATTGATGGTACTTGTTCTACACAGTTGGCTAGTTGGCCCTCTGGGTATCCCTTCATAAAATATAAATCTTAGCCACACTAGCAACAGGCTGGTATCAAGTGGTCGAAAAGCCTTTTGTAATAGCGAGTTAAAAGGGTCCCCTGAAATCCTGACTTTCTGGGTTTGGTACATCTACAGCAGAAAGTGTCTTTTCCTTTTTGGCATTATGTTGTATGCTTTCATTCATATATAGTGCTGGTCTTGTTCTATGGAACATCAAGTCTTTGTTTTTATATTTTCAGGTACTGGGTATTGAATCTAAGGCTTCATTTGATCTACCTCTTAGTTGTTGCATGAAGGTTTTTTGTTTTTGTTTTATTGAGCAGACTTGTTCTTTGTAGCCCAAGGCTTGTGTGGAAGTCACTGTGGAGCCCACTGTGATTAGTTTTGTTAACCTGACACAACACAGAATGGCCTGGGAAGAAAGTCCCAATGAGAGATTGTCTAGATTAGGTTGGTCTGTGGGGGAATTAATTGGGTTGCTTTAGTTGATGTGGAAAGACTCTGCCATTATGGGTGACACCATTCCCTGAGCCTGGACTGTTTAAGAGTAGAAAGCTAGCTGAGCACTAGCTAGTGAGCAGTGTGCACACATTGGTTTTTCTCTGTTCTTGGCTGTGGATGATGTGACCAGCTTCCTCAGGTTTCTTGACACCCCTCTCCCAGACCCCCAAACAAGTAGCAGACCGTATCCTGGATTTGTAAGTGAAAATAAACCCTTTTGCTTTTTTTGTTTTTGTTTGTTGTTTTTCCTGGTCAGGGTATTTTTATCACAGGGACAAGGGAAACTTAAAATATCTGGGATGGTGTTGAACTTATAATTCTGTCCCATCCTTCTGCCTACCTGGAATTACAGGTGTGCTCTACTGTGTTCCATTCAGGCTTGCTTTGCTTGCTTGCTTGCTTGTTTATTTTGTGTGTGAGAGTGGGCCCTGTGCATACCACCACACCAGTGGAGAGTTCAGAGGACAGTTGTCCAGGGATGTTTCTCACTTTCAGCCTGTTGAAGAGCAGAAGCTCTTGTTTCTGCTGCTGTGCTACATACTTAAGGCTTATGAGCTTCTGGTGATTCTTGTTTCCTCCCATCTTGCTGTAAGAGTGCTGGGATTACAGATATACACTACAACGACTGACTTTTAATGAGTTCTGGTGCTTAGGCTTATGCATCTAGCACCTTTACTCCTGAGCTATTTCCAGGACCTCCTCCAACTAATTGTTTAATAGGTAGTATTGACTTTTGTTTTATTTTAGTGTATGTGGGTGTTATGACTGACTACTTGTGTGCCTGGTTACTATATACATGTAATGTCCATGGAGGCCACAAGGTGTCAGATCTCTGGAACTAGAGTTACAATGTGGTGAGCCACCCTGTAGATGCTAGGAGTGGAGGGAACCTCAGTCCTGGAAGAGCAGCCAGTGTTCTTTCTTGTAAGATATTCTTCCAGTCAGTCCCTTAAGAAACAGTCTTAAGGAAAATGGAGAGGAAGATTAAGATGAAACACTAAAGCCTTTTATGGCAGAAGAGGACCTACCTTGTTTACCATAGCTTGGCTTACTGTACTGCTGCCAGCCTTATTTTCCTTGTGGCTGGCCTTGATATCACAACAGTCCTCCTGCCTCCAACTCCCAAGCAAGCACTGGGATCCTAGCTGTGTACAGCATGCCTGGCTTGGTATCAGAAGAATTTAGATAGTGGTTCTCAACCTTCCCAGTGCTGCAACCCTTTTATATATAGTTCCTTGTGTTGTGGTGGCCCCCAACCATAAAATCATCGCGTTGTTGCTTCATGACTAACTTTCTGTTGTTAGGAGCTGTAACATAAATATCAGTGTCTCCATGCCTGTTAAAGGGTCATTTGACTCTAAAAGTGTCACAACACACAGGCTGAGAACCACTGCTCTTGGCTGTCCTAAGGAATGTTCCAGAAGGACCATGAGGCTGTGGGACCTTTGGGAAGGCATTTTCCTTCTAGATGGAACTAAGGAGCAGGCTCTCTCTAGTGCCCCCCAAAATGCTGAGAGTATAGAGAGGCCCATTTCTTGTCCCGAGACCCTGGATACTCTGGGAAAGGGAAGGTAATTACTCTTCAGTACATGCCTGACCCAGATGGAGGGGAATTTCCTAACCAGCATTCTTTTCTCATATGCTAGTTTCATTGTTTTTATTATTTTGTGGTAAATTTGCCTGTAACAAGTAATGTATAGAATTAGGATTGTCTAGTGCTCCTGACAGGACCTAGGAAGCATATATACCCCTTCTCTTGTCTTTCTCTTTCTCTCTGCTAATATTCTCCAAGATTTTACAACCTAATCTTTTTGCAGTTCTCCTCTTACCTGTTTTATACATAAGCAGTCTTAGTAGACTGATGCATGCTCTTCAATATACTCAAACCTTTTGTTTCTTTAGATTTTTCAGTGTGCATGTGTGTGTGTGTATTCATGTGGACATGTGTGGAGGCCAGAAAAGGGCAGTGAATTCAGTCTTGGAGATGGAGTTACAGATAGTTGTGGTGTTCCAAACCAAACTTTGTCCTCAGAGAGAAAGTTTTCCTTTTCTTTTTCTTTTTCTAGACAAGGTTTCTCTGTATAGCCCTGGCTGTCCTGGAACTCACTCTGTAGACCAGGCTTGCCTCAAACTAAGAAATCTGCCTGCCTCTGCCTCCCGAGTGCTGGGATCAAAGGTGTGCACCAACATTGCCTGGCTTGATACTTTTTTTTAGACCAATACAACTTCATTTACTACTACTTTTAATATTTCTTTGATTTGAAAGCCTGTTTGCCTACAACTGGTCATTTTTCTTTGGAAAAAAAATAGGTCTTTATTGGCTTATACCTTGTAGATTCTATGACTTCTGCATACAATTTGAGGCAGCATCCTGGTACTTTTCCATTCCGTAAAGGACAGCGGCCCTTTAACCAAGTTAGGACATGGTGTGTGGTGCTAAGTGGGTTTTAATTTTTATCTCACTGGACTACTAATGTCTTGTTTAGGACAATTTTCTTTTTAAATTTTATCTCAGTTGATTTGGCTGCCTGTAGGTCTGTGTACAGTTGTGTATTTGGGTACCTATGGAGTCCAGAGGAGTTACAGATGGTTGAGAGCTGGGTACTGGAATTCAAACCCTAATCTTCTAGAAGAGCAGCCAGCACTTTTAATTGCTGAGCCATCTTCCCAACTGCAAGTAATTAATGTCTTTTTTTTTTTTTTTTTTTTGGTTTTGGTTTTGGTTTTTCGAGACAGGAACAGGGTTTCTCTGTGTAGCCCTGGCTGTCCTGGAACTCACTTTGTAGACCAGGCTGGCCTCTAACTCAGAAATCCGCCTGCCTCTGCCTCCAGAGTGCTGGGATTAAAGGCGTGTGCCACCACGCCCGGCTCTAATGTCTTTTTTTTTTTTTTAATTATATGTAAGTACACTGTAGCTGTCTTCAGACACTCCAGAAGAGGGAGTCAGATCTCATTACGGATGGTTGTGAGCCACCATGTGGTTGCTGGGGTTTGAACTCAGGACCTTCAGAAGAGCAGTCGGGTGCTCTTACCTGCTGAGCCATCTCACCAGCCCCAAGTAATGAATGTCTTTTGCCCATAACTGTGCTTTGTTGGATCCCTTATTCCTGTCAGTTATGTTGCTTTGAAACCATGATTCTAACTTGTCTGAGATCTGGTAAATGTATACTATTTACTAGCCTAAATTCAGTTGTGGGCCTTTTGATTTTGCATATATGACCTGTAGTGTTTTCAAGCTTTAGGGTATGTATAAATCCACTTAGGCTATTTCTGAAGTTCAGCTCCTGCTTCAAAGGGTCTGGGATGCAGTAAGATATGCTGCTCCAGAGGATTTTGATAGATAAGCAGTTGGTTCAAAAAATGGTTATGAAATAATTAACAAAAATCTGAATAGATTCTGTTTTCTCAATGATTATACATTTTTAAGATGACATTTATTTCACCAAAAAAAAAAAGTAGTCCAATTCTGTAGATTTAGTCTATCCTTTAAAAAAGAAAAAAGAAAGCTGGAAGCAGAGACTCTCACCAAGGTCATTTCAAGCTCTAACATCCACTGGAGTTGAAAGGCAGGGAGCCCCCACTATGGTGTCTGCATAGAATTGGACTTCTTGGGAGAACAGAGCCAAAGAAGGCTTCAACAACAGGAACAGGAGAAAAGAAAATGGGCCAGAGAGAAGAAAGCAAAGGAGGTCTGCACTTAGCAAAGTACTTTAAGATTTGTGATTCCGGGGGCTGGTGAGATGGCTCAGCGGTTAAGAGCACTGACTGCTCTTCCAAAGGTCCTGAGTTCAAATCCCCACAACCACATGGTGGCTCACAGCCATCTGTAACTAGATCTGATGCTCTCTCTTCTGGTGTGTCTGAAGACAGCTACAGTGTATTTACATATAATAAATAAATAAATCTTTAAAAAAAAAAGATTTGTGATTCGACACGGGAAATGAGGTGCCATGAAAAGTGAGTTCTTAATACAGTGGGAGCTCCAAGTTTCTGCCCCTGTCCTTCCCACTTCTAAAGCCTTAGCACTGTGTCCAGCCCATATACCGCTCACACGAGACATCCAGCAGGCAATCTACATGATTGCAGAAACTTAGGCAGCTCTCTCTGAAGCCCCTACCTATAGTCCTCTCTGACAGTGGGGTCTCAGGCTGCAGTGTGCAACAAATTATTATAGGTATCAAGAGAGGTAGAGTTGGCTGGCCATGGGTGTGCTGGGGACTTGCAGCTGGACTAGGGTCTATTCTGTGTAATTCTAAGCAAAGGCAGCTACCACTTCCTCATGACAGTGATTGTATTAGACTTGGAGCACTTAGTCTGACCATGTTTTAATGCAGTGACTTTCATGGCCCATGGTAGAAAGTGTGTGCACTCAGTATTACTCACCATGGTAGAGAGTGTGTGCACTCCTCAGTATTGCTCACTATGTTGCTTGCTCAGGTCTACCATGCTGCCCAGACGTCTTCTGTGGGGTTATTTTCTGAACAGTGCCCCTCTTTTGCTTCAGTTTCTCATCTTAAGCACTATCCTGAGCCAGTTGGTAGACATGTAATCTTTTGCCTGGAAACTGTTATCTAGGCCCGTTGGGGTGTCTGCTGCCTGTGTACAAAGGCATAATTTTTGTGATGCTTTCACACTTGGCTTGGCTTTCTTACTGGTGCTGGGGGACTCACTGCCCATTTGCAGCTCTGCTGAGAGGTTTTACCCTTGCTAGCCTAGAGTGCTGTAATATGCATTTAGTATCTACAATTGTCCTGGCTAGTTTTATATCAGCTTGACATAAGCTAGAAGCATTTGAGAGGAGTGAGCAAAGGAACAATGGCTTTCAATGTCTTTATTGCACTGTGTTATAAAAAGTAAGTAGCAATTGTAGCTACTAACAAAGAAGTGACTGTAAATATTCTGAGATGATGTCCCCCTAACTACTTCTGTTTGACATGCAGTTAGTCCAATACTGAGAAGATAACCATTTAATCATGAAGGCCGGGTTTAGATAATAGGGAGCTCTGGTTTGCCAGCTGCTATCTGCTAGTTCCTGAACACTGGAGGAAAGATACCTAATCTGGTTGTTTCTGTTGCTATGATTAAACACTGGGATTGTTTTAGTTACTGTTCTGTTGCTGTGAAAAGACACAAAGACAAAAGTAACTTATAGAAGGCAGCATTTATTTGGGAGCTTGCTTATAGTTTTAGAGGGTTTATTATCATCTTGGTGAGGAGTGGCACTGGCAGGCCGGCCGGCCGGCATGGCACTGGAGAAGAAGTAGCTGAGAGCTACCTCCAGACCCACAGGCAACAGGCGTACAGACGTACAGACACTGGGTCTGCTGTGGACTTTTGAAACCTTAAAGCCATGACACAAACCTTCTAACCTTTTCCAAACAGTTCACTAGCTGAGGACAGAGCATTCAAACAAACAAATGGAGGGCCATTCTCATTCACACCACCACAATGACCAAAGCAACTTGGGAAGAGCAGGGTTTATTCTCCCAGCTTCCAGTCCACCATGAAGGGTAGTGTACATTACAGGAACTGAAACAGAGGGCATGGAGGAACACTCCAGACTGTCCTACCTACCTTCTTCCCTTCCTTTCTTGTTTTTCTTTTTGGAGAGTTTCTCTGTTCTGGAACTCACTCTGTAGATCACATGCCTCTGCTTCACACCACAACCTGGCTCAGCCTCTTTTTTTTTTTTTTTTTCTTAAAGATTTATTAATATCATGTGTGTGGGTCTTCTGTCTGCATGTCTGTCTTCACACCAGAAGAGGGACTTGGTTCCCATACAGTAGATAGTAGTGAGCCCGTGTGGGGCTGAGAATCGAGCCATCGCTCCAGCCTCCTCAGCCTCCTTGCTGGACCCTCCAACATCAGTCATTAATCAAGAGAATATCTCATGTTTATGTCCATAGGCCAATTTGATGGAGGCATTTTTCTGTTGTTGCTCCTCTTCCCACATGATCCTGGCTTTCATTAGGTTGACAGAGAACTAACCAATGCAGTCTCTAAGCCTTTAAACAAACAGCATTTCTGCTGTCTCATAGTTTCTAGAATGGTAGTGCAAAGAAAGTCCCTACAGGGATGAGGACTCTTCTGAGCCAGTGCTAAAAGAAAAAGACAAAAATTTCTCTGAGGTGTGACTAGGATTGAGGCACATGAAGGCATTTTGGAGTGGGTATGAGGGCATTGCTGTGTGTCACTTTATAGGTAAGACAAACATGATTTTTGTGTTGCTACAGTCCAACTAAGGTCTCTGGCAAGCTGCCTTCCTGGGAATCTCTAGGACAGTGTCTCAGTTTCCATACCACTTCCCCTCTGCTTCTCTGACACAAACCAGTAGGTATTTTATTGGTGGTGGAGGTGCAAAGCAGGGCCTGTTTTTTTGGTGCTGTGTGCTGTAGCCCGGTTGTGAAGCACAAGACAATGTCAAAAGTTGAAAGGGCCATATGGGAGAAATCATAGTTTATTGTTTAGACTTCATTATCAGCAGTGTCTCAGAATTTGGCTTGGATGTGGAGTCAGTCTGGGTAGCAGGGGAATGTGCTTTAAAAGTGGATAACTCAGCCATCGTGGTATTGGGAGCATCTTCCCCATCCACTATCCCGAGTCTCAAGGAGCAGATGATTAAAAGCAGTCAATTGCTCTCTTCTCCAGCCCACACCAGTTATCCTGTTGAAAGAGGGCACTGATAGCTCCCAGGGTATCCCTCAGCTCGTGAGTAACATCAGTGCCTGCCAAGTGATTGCTGAGGCTGTAAGAACCACTCTGGGTCCCCGTGGCATGGACAAACTTATTGTGGATGGCCGAGGTAAGTCTTCATGGTTCCTCGGGGCTTTGTACAGGAGGATGGGTTCCTAGGGAGTATGTGGGGCTCAAGGTTGCCATCAGATATCCCATTGCTTGTGGGATCTCTCTCACTCTGAAGTTGTATATAAGGCCTTGAATGCAGAACCCTGTTAGGATCTGTGGGGAACCTGGACTCAGAAGTCTGCTGCCTTCTAGTAAACAGACTTTACTATTTTTGCTCTATTTATGGCCCAGAGACATAAATAGAGCAAATGGGTTAGAGAGAATTAGGTGGGGGGGGGGGGGGGGCAGGGAGAGTCGGGGCTGGAGAGATTGACTCAGCAGTTAAGAGCACTGGCTGCTCTTCCAAAAGTTCTGAGTTCAATTCCCAGCAACTACATGGTGGCTCATAACCATCTGAATTTGGATCTGATGCCCTTTTCTAGTGTGTCTGAAGACAGCAACAGCAACAGAGTACTTAAATCTTTAAGAAAGAGTGGGGAGCTTTAAATCTTACTGTCTTTCTCTCGAAGGCAAAGCAACAATTTCTAATGATGGGGCCACAATTCTGAAGCTCCTCGATGTTGTCCATCCTGCAGCAAAGACTTTAGTGGACATAGCCAAGTCCCAGGATGCTGAGGTAAGGTCAGACACAATAGAGGCTGGAACACATGCTTGCCTTACTGCCTCTCTCTTCTCCTCACTGGAGATTTTTTTATTTAGGTCTAAAATTATAATTGTGTAAGTATTTCATACATATAAAAATAGTTACACGTTTTTTGGAGGATGGGGCAGTCCCTCTGTAGTTCAGCTATCCTAAAGTTGGCTGTGTAGACCAGGCTGACCTTGGATTTACTGAGATCTGCCTGCCCCCTACCTCCCAAGTGCTGGGATAAAAGATTTATAAAATTAAAAACTTTGTAAGGGATTTTAACCTTTCTTCTTGGTACTATATAGTTATTTGTCATATGAGCGTGAAACTATTTCTTACTAATTTTGTATATAGTAAAGCACATTGACTAGGCTTATGTCACTTGACACAAACTAGAGTCATTGGAGAGAAGCTTTAATTGAGAAAATGCCTCAATAAGATCAGGTTTAAGCGAGTTTGTAGGGCATTTTCTTAGTGACTGATGTGGGAGGGCCAGCCTGTGTGGGTGGTGCTACCTCTGGGTTTATGGTCCTGGGTTCTATAAGGAAGCAGACTGAGCAAGCCAGTAAGCAGCACTACTCCATGGTTCTGCATCAGTTCCTGCTTCCTGGTCCCTGCCCTGCTTGTCCTGACTTCCTTTGATGATGTACTGTGATGTGGACGGTTCTTTGGTCACAGTGTTTCATGAAACCCTAAGTTTGTATCCTGAGAGTGTTGGCCCTAGGCCCTTTGGAGAATGGTGCTGTCTGGGGAATTAAACTTGTGCCTCAAGGCCATCTGAGAAATGTTGATTCTCTGAGTGCTTTCACCTTTATATTTGTTGCAAAATTTGTGGGCTTCTGAAAAAAGAGCTTGACACCCAAACAATGTCCACTTTAAATTGGTAGGTTGCCTAAAAATTATTTTCAGTGCTTCATTTCCTGAGTACCAGAAAACATGTATGTATTCTTGCCATCCTCTTCCAGGTTGGTGATGGCACCACCTCAGTGACCCTGCTGGCTGCGGAGTTTTTGAAGCAGGTGAAGCCCTACGTGGAAGAAGGTTTACATCCTCAGATCATCATCCGAGCTTTCCGCACAGCCACCCAATTGGTATGGCTACATCATTTCATTTGATCTACACCTAGGGACCTTAACATTTCTGATAGAGAGGATAATGTCTTTGCTGGGGTGTAGAGGAGGAGACACACAGTATGTGGGCGTTTCCAGCCACCTCCCTGTTCTACCTTCAGTAGCTGTTAAGCATTGCTCTGTGTCCTTATTTGGCAGTCCAGGTCCAAGTCCTGGAAGTACCTGGTGATTCTTCAGAACACTGAGAGTTTCCCAAGCAGCAGACCTTTACATTTTCTTAAGCAGCTACAGGCCCAGGAGATGTGCTTAAGATCTTAGCAGTCTCCATTAAAAAATGGGGTACAGAGCTAAACAAAGAATTCTCAAGTGAGGAACACCGAAGGGCTGAGAAGCACCTGAAAAAATGTTCAACATCCTTAATTATCAGGGAAATGCAAATCAAAACAGCCTTGAGATTCCACCTCACTCCAGTCAGTGACAGCAGATGCTGGCAAGGATGTGGAGAAAGGAACACTCCTCCATTGCTGGTGGGATTGCAAGCTTGTACAACCACTCTGGAAGTCAGTCTGGCGGTTCCTCAGAAAACTGGACATAGTACTACCAAAGATCCAACAATACCTCTCCTTGGCATATACCCAGAAGATGTTCCAACTGGTAATAAGAGCACATGCTTCACTATGTTCATGGCAGCCTTATTTATAATAGCCAGAAGCTGGAAAGAACCCAGATGTCCCTCAACAGAGAAATGGATACAGAAAACGTGGTACATTTACACAATGGAGTACTGCTTGGCTATTAAAAACAATGAATGTATAAAATTCTTGGGCAAATGGATGTATCTGGAGGATATCATCCTTAGTGAGGTAACCCAATCACAAAAGAAGTCACTTGAGGGCGGCCGGAGCGAGCCGGGCAGACCAGAGCGAGCAGGGTTGACCGGAACAAGAAAAAAAAAAAAAAAAAAAGAAGCAGCCACTTGATATGCACTCACTGATAAGTGGATATTAGCCCAGAAACTTAGAATACCCAAGATACAATTTGCAAAACACAAGAAAATCAAGAAGAATGAAGACCAAAGTGTGGATATTTCATTCCTCCTTAAAATAGGGAACAAAACACACGTGGAAGGAGTTACAGAGACAAAGTTTGGAGCTAAGACAAAAGGTTGGACCATCCAGAGACTACCCCACCCGGGGATCCATCCCATAATCAGCCACCAAACCCAGACACTATTGCATATACCAACAAGATTTTGCTGAAAGGACCCTGATATAGCTATCTCAAGTGAGGCTATGCCAGTGCCTGGCAAATACAGAAGTGGATGTTCACAGTCATCTATAGGATGGAACACAGGGCCCCCAATGGAGGAGCTAGAGAAAGTACCCAAGGAGCTGAAGGGGCCTGCAACCCTATAGGTGGAACAACAATATGAACTAACCAGTACCCCCAGAGCTCGTGTCTCTAGATACATAGGTAGCAGAAGATGGCCTAGTCGGCCATCATTGGGAAGAGAGGCCCCTTGGTCTTGCAAATTTTATATGCCCCAGTATAAGGGAACACCAGGGCCAAGAAGTGGGAGTGGGTGGGTGGGTGGGGGAGCAGGTCGTGGAGAGGGTATAGAGAACTTTCGGGATAGCATTTGAAATGTAAATGAAGAAAATATCTAATAAGAAAAAGATTTTAAAAATTTAAACATGAAAAAACAAGATCTTAGGAATAGTTGGATCAACTTCACTGTTCCATGTTTAGCATGAGACTCATTCAACTTGTGTTTTTGGCAGGCTGTTAACAAAATCAAAGAGATAGCTGTGACTGTGAAGAAGCAAGATAAAGTGTAAGTTTCCAGGGGGCTGTGTCAGAGCCTTGATATCTTGAGGCCAAATAGGGTATTTTGGCCAAATAGACATATTCCAGATTTTGTATAAGCGGGTGGCCTTTTGGTTCTTAACAGACCCTTTGCTATAAAACATGAAAGAGGCTGTAGACTGTCTTTAAGAGCCGGCACTGGAGACGGGTTTGGGGGAGGTGACTTTATCTGCTTTCGGTCACTGATGATCTATCCTAACGATGGAGAAGGTGAAAAGTGGGGAGGGATGGGTGGTAAATTTTGGTTAGAGTAAGAGTAATGGGGTGATGTCTATAGCTGCTAAGGTAGATTTTTATTCAAGTGACGGGTTGATGCTGCTTGTGTCAAATGTGAATTATCTGCCACACTATGTAATGGTTACTATGTTAGGAGTATTGGATGGAATGCACCACTCCCACACTGCAGTAGAATCAGATAAGTTCAATGCCAGTTCTTCCTGTGCTGCAGAGAACAGAGGAAGATGCTGGAGAAGTGTGCAATGACAGCCCTGAGCTCCAAGCTGATCTCCCAGCAGAAGGTCTTCTTCGCCAAGATGGTGGTTGATGCTGTGATGATGCTTGATGAGCTGCTGCAGCTTAAAATGATTGGCATCAAGAAGGTGCAGGGTGGAGCCCTAGAGGTGAGCCTGTTGTGGCCTCCCTAAACAGTAGGCAGCTTTATGAGGCAGGAAAGTAGATGTGACTGCTCTACTCACGCTGCCTGTGTTCTTTGCATCTGTTTTCTTATCATTAGGATGGGAAAGTGGACCCATGCCAATTCAGAATCTTCTTTCTTTATGTCAGTGTCAGGGTCTAGAAGGATTATTTGAGATAAATTACTTGTGAATTCTTCAAAGATATGTAGTGGGGGTATTTGGCAATTCATCCTCCAAGGTGTACTGTCAAACTATTAACTACCTTTGGATAGATGATAAATAGTTCAGACTATAAAGAGCTTAGAGTGAATTGTCGAATAACCACTTCTGTCCCTTACACAGCCACTGTTAACAGTTTACATAGTGTAACCGAGAGTTTGTATACACAGTGTGTGTGTGTGTGCATGCTATTTTAATGCCAGTGGTTGCTTCTGATGCATGCTGGTGTTCTGTACCATGGTCATGTGCATATAGCACTATTGTAGGGTTGGTCTGTCCATCAAGTCTTATGTTGTCTGGAACCATAGATAACCTTTTCATGTGTAAGCACAGAAGATAACAGCTAATGCAACAAGCTGAATTTTAAATTGAATTTGTTTTTATTTAAATAAAAACATGTGGTTGGTGCCTGCTGTATTGGAAGGCATAGCTGTGATTCATTTTTAACAGCTATCTAAAAACATTCTTTGACATTAGTTTATTTGTGCTGTTTTCTTTGCTGGTCTGCTATATTCTTACACTTCTTACAGTAGGAGCCATTTGTATAGGAAAACTCATCATATTTTTGGAGGAGAGTGAACGAGATTGTACATGTGCCACACAGTGATCTAACACTGCAGGGTGCCCAGGTCTTAGAACTAATAGTTTTAACCGGCACACTTGAATTTTCCCCAGACTGTTCAACATTTCATTAAATTTACAAAAAACTCTGGCTTTGTCTTCTATTTCAGGCTGGCCTTAGACTTAGACTTTTCCAGTCTCTGCTTCCTGAATGCTGGGATTACAGGCTTTTACCACTGTGGTTGGCCTTTTGTAAACTACTTAGGCTGATGAGATGGCTCTGTGGATGCAGGCAGAGGAACCTTAGTTACTATCTTAACACCCATACACAGGATAGCCAGCATTCCCGGGGGTGGATTGGAGGCAGCATGAAGATACCCAGAACCTCCTGGCCAGCCATCTAGCCAAACTGCTGAGCTTTAGGTCCGTGTCTCAAAGAATTAAGTATAGAAAACAGGTAGCTCCCTGGATAAAGCACTTGCTGCATAAGCTTGAGGACAGGAGTTTTGGATTTCCAAAGCCATGTAAGAACCTGGTGGGCATGGTGGTCAGGCTAGTGTCACCTCCTGTCTTGCTTGATTCCTTCAGATCCATTCTGTGTGTTGCAGGTTGACATTCTTGTAACTCTATGAATCTTGCACACCTAGACCAAAGCTTTAACAGGGCCCATAAGATCCTTCTACACAGGTCTCTGGTACCTTCCCCCTTTTTTGCTTCTGTACTCTATCTGATCCTTGCCCTCTAGTTTGTATGCATTAATTCAAAAAGTTTTTCATCCCCTGAGTCTATAAGACAACAGTGTGTGCATGCATGTACCTACTATTTTATTTCCACTTCTTTGAACTATCTCTCTCTTTTACTGTTGGACAAATTTCTGTTCACCATGAATCAGTGCCACTTGAGGTTATGGGTGTGAGTGGTACAGGTTTGGGAACACAAACTGCTCATTGATCCCCTGTGGCAATTAGTAAACTGGCAGGCTTTCTCATGGAATGGGGAATGACATGGAATGGGAAATGAAATGCTAAGAAAACTTAAGTCACATGATAGTGAAGTCAGTCCCACATGCAACATATTCTCTGTTTTGCCTTGTATTTAAATCTGGCTGCTGGAAGTTATGTACAGTTTGAACAAGTGGAGGGGGTTAATGGGTGAAGAGCCACAGGGACAGCTACCATCAAAACATCCAGGCTCCAGTGGCTGTGCTATATGTGTACAAGCAATAAAGAGACTTGAGGGTGAGGCAGGAGTGTTGCTCATTTTGTCTGCCTTTCCTTTCCCCTACCTACCTGTTCCTTTGTTGGCACTGCTATGCATAGGTAGTTGTTTTCTGGCAGCTACATCAGAGGCCAACTATAGGAGACAGCCCAGATACCCTGTACCATGTTTATCTCTACAGACTGAATATCTCACCTTAAAGGGAGAAGTAAAAATGTATTCTATGTCACTTAGCAAAAGAAAGATGGGTTTGTCCCAGATTTTGTGATGGTGATGATAAAACTGTCAGAGTGAGGTTCGTTCTTTTGGGTTCATGGACTGATTGGATTTCTGGCTGTAACCAAACTATTGATCTGTCTGCTTTAACCAGGAGTCTCAGCTAGTGGCTGGTGTTGCGTTCAAGAAGACTTTCTCTTATGCTGGGTTTGAAATGCAGCCCAAGAAGTATGAGAACCCCAGCATTGCCCTCTTAAATGTTGAGCTTGAGCTGAAAGCAGAGAAAGATAATGCTGAAATCAGAGTCCACACAGTGGAGGTAGGTTTCCCCAGCGGGGATGGGGGGTGGCTTGCTTTCTGGGTGAGGGCTCTGGTCTGTGGGGCGGTAGGCTGCTAAGCTCTGTTTCTCAGGTACATGTGGACACTTCCATGTCAGCTCTCTTGGAAAAGAAAATTAGGTCCACTAATTTTCTCTTTTTGTTCTCCTTAAATGACCTCTACCTGGAGTAATTTGAATGTGAAAAGTTATTGAATGACTGTGCACTCTGCCTCTTGGGGATGGGCCCTATAACACCTGAAGTTTCTGTTATGTTTTTCTCCATGGTAATGGTAATTGAACCTAGAACTCACATACATCAAGTAGGGTTATGCCACTGAGCTATATACCCCCAGTTCCTGACCCCGTAGCCCTGGCTGTTGTGGAATCTTTTCTTTTTTCTTTTTGGAGACAGGGTCTCATTATGTAGCTCTTCTATCCTGGAACTTGCTTTGTAGACAAGGCTAGCCTCAAGAGATCTGCCTCCCTTTCCCTCCTGAATGCTGGGATCAAAGGCATGCTTGCCAGGCCTTTTTAAAATGTTTATTTTGAAATGAAGCTTGTTAAATCTGTAATTTTCCTAACTCAGGCCTGTGTATCTGAGATGACAAGCTTACTCTTCTAGACGACTCTTGTTCCTACCACTGTGGTTCTCAGGCTCCCAGCACAGAATGGCTTTTGTAATAGAAGAGGTCTTACTGGGAAATCCCTAGGCACAGCTTTCAGAAGAGGTTAAACTATTATTCTCCATACCTCAGCAGTGCCACAAACTCTGGCAAAGCTCCTTCCTTGAGGTTTCTTTGTATGTTTGTGTTTGAAAGTGCTAAGTGGTTGCTGTTAAAGGCCTTGTGTATTTGGACTGTTGGCCCATTCCCAGATAAATCAGCATGTTTTCGTTTGAGGGAGGGGTTGGGTTATCCCATCATATATACCCACCTGTATTCCAACCACCCTCTTTTTTGGGGGGTCTGTAGGATTACCAGGCAATTGTTGATGCCGAGTGGAACATTCTCTATGACAAGTTGGAGAAGATCCATCAGTCTGGAGCCAAAGTCATCTTGTCTAAACTCCCTATTGGGGATGTGGCCACCCAGTACTTTGCTGATAGGGACATGTTCTGTGCTGGCCGAGTGCCTGAGGAGGATCTGAAGAGGACGATGATGGTAAGAAACCCCATGGACTTCTGCTCATCCTTCATGGCCCTGAGCTTTTTCCTCTGAGCCTGATGTAATGGAATAGACTATCAAGTTGTCCCTATGTTAACGCTGTCAAGAAATGCTCCAACCCAGTGTCTGTCTATATGCCCAGTAATAGAAACTCCTTTGAACTCACTGACCAAGACAGGTTGGTAGGTGGGTAGTCCCCAGCCACCAGCACTGTGGTCAGCAGATTAGGCTCCATGAGTATTGCTTCCAGCCGGGGCTTTCCTTCTGGGTTTGAGCCTGTAATCTAAAGAACTGCTGCTCCTGAATATAGAGTTGCTGGACCCAGAGCACTAGACATCAGGTCCCTGTCTCCTTTGAACAAGACCCTTTCTCCCCTTTGTGTGTGTGTTCTGTTTTGATTTTCATCTGTTTGAGGAGTAGTAGGGGTTATCCTATGCAGAGGGCTCAGGTTCTGTGGCAACACAGGTTAGAAACTGGCTTAGTGAGTGGGCTGGTGGGAGGCCAATTGTCCTCGTTGATGTTTTCCTTGCTCCTCAGGCTTGTGGAGGATCAATCCAGACCAGTGTGAATGCTCTGGTTCCAGATGTGCTGGGCCACTGCCAAGTGTTTGAAGAGACCCAAATTGGAGGAGAGAGGTGAGCCTATGGTTTCAGTTCCCAAGAACTGCTTGGGTCTTCCAAACCCTTTTTTGATCATGTTTTGGGTGTGGTATATAGCTTGTACTGTTCTTTTTCAGGGTGGTATTGTTGGGGTGTGGGGGGATAAAGAGGTTAGGTACAGTTTTAAAGAAGGGGAGAAGTTCTAGTTGGATCTTGGCTCAGATTCCACAAGCTTTGATGCTTCAATGATACCACAGCAGTCCTGAAAAACTACCTTTTAAAGTTAAGATCGACAGCTAAGTGAACAAGAACTTCTTCCTCTCAGGAAGGCTTGGCAGGGAGCTCAGATGGCAAGATGGCAGCAATTCATGTGTGCACCATTGTGTTCTGGACATAGGTACAATTTCTTCACTGGCTGCCCTAAGGCCAAGACATGTACCATCATCCTCCGTGGTGGCGCTGAGCAGTTTATGGAGGAGACAGAGAGATCCCTACATGATGCTATCATGATTGTGAGGAGGGCCATCAAGGTACTGGGATGACAGACTCACCTTCACAGTCCCCATATCCCTTATCAGCTCTTATCCCGGAGCTGGTAAGATTAAATTTTATGTAAACTGTCCTTTCTTTGGTGACATGTTGGGCTTTGATTTCTTCCTGAAAACCAGAGTAGATCTTCATTTGTCCCCCAAATCAGGCAACAAACTGAGCTGATCTATTTAGCTGTCCTCCTGATGTCTCAACCCCAAGCTCTGGCAGACTTGACAGTGACCTTAAAATCTAGGGTTGAAACTGGGATGTGCTTCATGCTTGCTGTGTCTAGGTTCCTGAAGCTTGGAAGGGAGACAGAACAAGTCATTATTCACTTTTCTAGGCTGGAAGATTTGCTTTGTGGCCCAACTTGAAGCCTTGAGCTGGGACAGTGCATTGAGATATGTTTGGTTTCTGTAGAATGACTCTGTGGTGGCTGGTGGTGGAGCCATCGAGATGGAGCTTTCCAAATACCTGCGGGATTACTCGAGAACCATTCCTGGGAAACAGCAGCTGTTGATTGGGGCATATGCCAAGGCCCTGGAGATTATTCCACGACAGCTATGTGACAACGCTGGCTTTGATGCCACAAACATCCTCAACAAGCTGCGGGCTCGACATGCACAGGTGGTTATGCTCTCTGGGATTCAGGGATTGGGTAGGTGAGATAGGCTATTAGGTATGTGCTGTGCCCACTGGAAATACAGTCACTACTAGGTACAATGGGGAGCTGTCATAGTGCCAGAGTTGGAAGTAGGTGTTGGCTGGGGTCAAGTCGGGAAAGGTTACTGCATGTCTGGTGCCATTTCTCTTAACAAAGTGCTTTATCAAGTCAGGTTCCTGGAGTCCTTTGGAAGGTGCAGGAATAAAATGTGCCATGGTGGCTCTCCTCTCTTTCAGGGAGGTATGTGGTATGGGGTGGACATCAACAATGAAAACATCGCCGACAACTTTCAGGCATTTGTGTGGGAGCCAGCCATGGTGCGCATCAACGCTCTGACAGCAGCTTCTGAGGCTGCATGCCTTATTGTGTCCGTGGATGAGACTATCAAGAACCCCCGCTCCACTGTGGATCCTCCAGCTCCAACAGCTGGCCGCGGCAGAGGCCAACCCCGCTTCCACTGAGAGGCGGTCTACACACCTCCTTGTGAGGTGGGGGGGTGAGAAGATGGTTGGTGGTCTGCTGGGTTCTCACTGAAGTTATTTAAATAAAACTTAAGGTTATTTGGTTGGTGTTTTTTCATAAACATCTTCCTGCCTTAGAATTGGAGTCCTGTATACTTGGAAATAGAAGTAAAGAATTGTGTTAGCCTGCTGCTTGCTCTGCTGTGATGGCCCTTGTCTAGACACCTCAGTGGCAGGTGGTAGCAGTATCACCATCACACACACAACACTACTGTGATCCTGGTTGGAGTGCAGTCCCTGTCTGCTCTGACCACACTTTATGTTCTCTGAACTGTTTCCTCTTGCGGTGTTTTAAGTGAAAGCACTGGAAAGTGTCGGTGTCACATAATCTCTGGACTTGAGCTTCCTAAGGCCTTGTAAGAAAACAGCTTTCTTTGTTCAGAGTCCCTTTTTGTTTACGCTGATGCTGTGGACTGAACCCAGGCCTGGATGTTTGCAAGGCAGCCACTTGGCATGTAGCTCCATTCCCAGCCCTGTTTTTACTTTGGGTTGATCAGTCTTTCTGCTCCTAGGGGTTCACTAAATTGCCCACACTGGCCTTGACCTAACTTTGTCTCCTGAGTAAGCTGGGACAACTGGCTTGTGCCTGCCACCATCCCAGCTCCTGCTTTCTTCTGACCAGAGGCAGTTAGCTATCAGCACAGACTGGCAGGATTTACCAGTGCCTCAGTTCTGCCAGCTGCCCCAAGCTAGAGCTGTAGCTCCAGTTATTAGCTGGAGGGGTCATTTTGAATAACTGAAGTTCTTATTCCCAGAAACATCTGGGAAATGGCTGGGAAGTGACCTCATGAGCCTGCGCTCATGGTCAGATAGAGAACCTCATGAGTATGAGCCTGCGCTCATAGTCAGATGGCTTCAAGGCAGGATAGGATTTGTAACCAGCTTGAAGCTTGTGGCACTCAAGGATCACTTGTACAACAGTTTCAGCCAGACACCTGGTATGTGAGTATTTAAACAGGAATCAACACACAAAGCCTGGCTTCCTCCTACCTCAGTGTTTTTCTTAGCTGCAGAAAAGCTGGGGCTGTCTGGTGGGATGCTCACCTAGAGTGTTTTAAGTCCTGGGCTCAATTCCCATGATTGCACAGACACATGTACTCCCTAGCACCAGAGAGCTGGATCAGAGGCTGAAGGCTATCTTCAGTATTGAGGCCAGCCTGAGCTACATTAGACTCAGAAGCAAAGGGTAGGGTTTGGTAGCTAACAAATTGGGCTACATGCCACAGATTTCCTTTGGCCACGCACCAGCTTTTCGGTTTCACCATCTTTTATTGGATACAGAACCATAAATCCTGATGCCCATGAGTCCTTTTAAATACATATGCTCAGATACATTCGGCAGAGGGCATCTGAGTGAGTGACATGGAGCAAAGTGCTGGGATGGCAATGCCTGGGTGGGGCAGAAAAGTGGGGCCAGGGAAGGCCCCCTGGGGGCTGGAGGTAACAGGCACCACTTTAGAAACAAAACTAAAACCGTAAGTTCCTGTCCACCCCTCTGCCTAGTGTGCATGGGGGCAGGTTGCAGCCTGGCTGTGCAGGGAGTCGGGGCCTAGGGGACAGCTGTGTCCTCTTGAGTCACCTCAGGTCCCTGCCTGAGATCCTTGCCAGGGCTGCGTGAAGACTTGGGGGTTCCAGGCCAAGCCTCCCCAGGGCTGTGATAATGGCAGAGGCCCAGTGCTAGCCTCCTGGTGGGGTACCTGCTTGATTGTCTGGCAGTCTTAGGACTAAGGTCCCAACAAGTCGAGGAAAGCCTAACTGTCTGCTCTTCACCTTAAGCCTTGCTTGTCCTTGGGCAAGGACTACAGCTGAGCTCACTTGTCCAGGAGTAAATACACACACCACACAGTAATATATACAGAGAGATGCTAGCCTGAGCCAAGGCTAGATGAGAAAGCATGGCCACCAAGGGCAGAGACTGCCAAATCGTCAAGCTGGTGGCTAGGGTAGACCCCATCAGTGCTTTGCTCCAGGGGGCACTGGGTTATGTCCCACTGAAGTCTCACCTCTCCAAGGTAACCAGGAACTATGTCTTTGGCACCAGCTGTCAATTCTGGGAAGTTTTCCTTCAACATCGTGCCTTACAGAGACGGGTTGACAGCTTATTGCCTGTGTTCTGCATTCAAGATCAGGGCTGGTGACAGAGCAGCAGGCCTTGGGAAGGAGGCCTGTTAGGTTTCTGATGCAATTCCCGAGGCTGATTTAGCCTCTGTTGTCAATGTTTATTTTTAAAAAAAGAGTAGCCTAATTTTAGGGTACTCTCTCGATGGGTGGAAAGCTGGCGTTCTGGGCAAGGTGCATACATTTTTTGCCATAACTGGGGGAAAGCAGCCTGCATAATAAGCATGAAGTACTCAAGCCAAACCATGCCACAACTTACACGTGCTGTTTGGCAGGATATGGGAGTGAAAGAGACGGCAAGTGGCTGCCACCTGTGAGCCTTCTCCACTGACCCAGTGCTTCTGGAGCAGGGCAGGCCCACGCAAGTTTTCTGTGCCTTAAGTATGAGAGGCAGGGGGCTTCCCTCTTCCCTTTGAGAGGCTGAAGAAAGGCTGAGGTGCTTCTGAGGAAGCCAGGCACCCACTCCATCCCCACTGGCTCTGTGACTGCTCAAGATAGAAGTGAGCACAGTACCCAGAAGCAGGGATGGCCCCCTTCGGAGAAAGCAAAGGGACTACAACTTGGAGACAGGGCTGCTGGGTCTCCGCATGCCTAAAGACTAAGATGCCCAAGACTCGGCCAGACACAGTGACCTGTCACTTAGGTTGGTAAAGGCTTAGGTAAGTCTGCAATTTTCACTTTACTCACCTTTACTCAGAGCAAGAACACAGGTGAGACTTCTTGGGGTAGGTTTCCCTGTCCGTGGATCAGAATGCCTGGAACCAGCTTCTTGGCCCTGCCTCCTGCCCTGATGGCTGTGCACCCTGTGCACCCAGGCATTCTAGTGCCTCCCCTGCCCAGGGAGATGTCCAAATCCTGGGGTGGTGAAACAGAAGCCCCTGAGGGCAGGCTTGGCCAGCTACATTACTTTGTGCTTTATCCAAGAGACAGGAAGGGCAGCACCTCTGGTCTTAAGAGTCACAGGGAGCAGGAGCTACATGGATGCAGCTGGCAAAACAACTGACCTACTAAAGGCAGCCGGGGCCCCAGCGCACCTCCACCTCCCTTCTGGGTCACGGAAGGAGAGGAAAGTTGTGCTGTTGCCTGTGACTCCTGGGGACAAGGCTGGGGAGGTGGGAGTAACGGGAGGCAGCTGTGAGAGGTAGGGGCATAGATACCACACAGCCAAGGTTTCATGCAGGACTAGGCAAGGAGTATCCAGCATGACAGCCTTGGCGTTTCAGTCTGTAAAGAGCAGCTACAGAGCAAGCCACGCAACTCAGCAGTGATGAGAAACTGGCACAAGGCTATAGGACCGGAGAGTATCGCGCTGGAGGCTGTGCAGCAATGGAAGGGACTTGTGTGGCAGCAACATACAGATGGGTTTGCGCCCAGACCAGGTTGTGGCACAGCTGGAGAAAACTGGCAAGAGGATCGCACCTTATAAAGGAGCAAAGAAAACCCTAAGATGTGGACGACAAACCAGGCGCTTGAAAGATCTACCTAAATGATGGCTGCCAAGACTCATAGCCTCGGCCACTCCAAGTTCTGAGCAGAGGAATTAGGTTAGGTATGCTCAGCCTGTGGGGCTTTGGTGACCAGACTTCTTGGGTACGATGCAAGGGCCAGTGACACCCTATCACAAGGATTCTCCTACTATAGTTTCAGCCCAGGACTGTAAAGACGCAGGCTATGGGAATTATTCCTCTGTCTCTGGCACCAGGATCTGGCTCCTTGCCAAAGCCTCCTCAAGCCAGTAGTTAGGCAAAGCAAGCCCCCTCTCCCTCCAACTCCAGCACAGCAGGTAGCCCAGGGTTCCCCCCTCACTTTGGGAATCTTGTCGAAATGCTTGGGTTAAGAGGTCCCTTCTCACTGTAGGGCTTTGGTCCCTTGCTCTCTGATCTCCGCAGCAAGGAGTTGTATAGAGACTGCTTTGAGCGTAGCTCTGTAGTGTGGTAACGAGAAGTAGCCTCCTCCAACAGGCCAGTACTTTACCTGCTGGGGAGGTGTAGGCCTCATCCTGGTGTATTCTAGACATTTTATTTCAGCTTTTGAAATTCACCCTATGGCCCTGCCTCAACTTTCAGCTAACCTTGACCCTGGGTTCCTAGGCTTGCCTAGATCATCACTGGAGAATGTGGACCTGGAAGAAAGGCCCTCTGTCTAAGGGGGGTGCCTTACAGAGGGCTCGGTCACGGAAAGGGGAGAAGAGTCCTCCTTGCCACGTCTGAGCTGCTTTAAGCCCTGTCTGGCTCCTGACCAGGAGATGGCCTGCCTGAGCAGCTGAGGAGGCCCTGGGTGGCTACTGCAGATCCTCTGTGCGGTGACAACCAGCTGCAGATATGTCAGCTCCTTGCTGGCTGTACCAGCAGGTCATTCCAGCTGGGGATGTGAAGGGGGAGGTGTCTCGGGGCAGCTTCTTTCCAAGTCCCCTATCTCGGGGAGGCAGTGCTCTGGGTCACCTGTCACTGCTGTCCCAGCTGGACAGGAGATTCAACCACTGTCTGGAACTTGGGGTAACACTAGGCCTCCAAAGGTCTAGTCCAAGCCAGGGCCCCTCCAGAGGTCCAAAGAGCACTTGGTGTGGGGCTGACAGGTGCCCTGCCGCCCCTCACCCGGGTTAGCAACCACCTTCTACCTTGATGTGCAGAATCTTTGAGAAGCCAGGCCTCCGACGCAGGGCCTGTAGACAAAAGCCTTAAGTTAGCTCTCCTTAGGTTGAGCAGGTAAACTACTGCCACCTTCAACAGCCCCAGCCAAGGGGTCTTATGTGGCCTTAAAAAGGCACCTCTCACCTGGAGTTTTGTCACCATGTCCTCAAACAGCTTCTGGGCCTCGGGACTGCTGGGCTCTTTGAAGTAATCTGCAATCCCAACCTGCACCACGATGGATTTGAGGTTCCGGCAGATGCCTGGGGAACAGGTAAGGGAGACAGAGCTTGGCAGGGCGGTGGGCTGCATCTTCTCCTCTCACGAATGAAACCAGAGCCCCACTGAGAAACACACCTGGGCCAGCCACAGGAACAAGAGGACCAGGCCCGGGCTGGTTGCGGCTCATAATGAAACATCGTAAGACAGGTAAAGTTATCCTGAGAGGACAGGTATGTGACAGCAAGCTGCTCACTGCCCTAGCAACTCCCCAGCAGAGGAGACAGAGGTGCCACGGACTAGGCACTGGGAAGTGACTTAAGAGGGACAGAGGGGTTGAACTGCGGCTGAGTGTTGAGTGGGGTGAAAGGGAGGCAATCAGACAATGAAGCAATGGTTTCAATAACTAGCAGCCATGATGCCAGGGAGAAGCAGAGTGAGGTCAGGCTGGGAGGGGCCAGGACAACATGATCTGGGGGACTGGGTAGTCTATTTAGGTAGACATGAGGCTGAAGGTCCAGGAGGTGATAAGGTCAAGGAAATGGGTGTGAAGGCCCAGGGCTGTCACCCTAGCTACTCAAGAGGTCAAGGCAGGAGGATCATCAAGTTGAAGGTCTGCCCGGACAGCTTAGTGAGACGGTCTCAAAGTAAAAATGCCAAAAGGCAGGCCAGGCATGGTGGTGCAGCCTTTACTGCTTGCACGGGGAGGGGAGGCAGAGGCAGATGAGTCTCTGTGAGGTTGAGGCCAGCCTGATCTAAGTTCCAGCACAGTCAGGGCTACACAGACAAACCCTGTCTCATAAAGGTAGGGTAGGGGGTGGAGACTGGGAACATAGCACATAAAGCACTTGGCTTAATCTCCATTATTGGGGGAAAAAATCATGGTGACCTCCCAGAGGCCACTTGGTCCTGAGTGGTGGTCCCCAGTGAAGGCTACGAATGACTGAGCAGATGGCATGATGTGGGCAGCAGAAAGAGGCAGAGTGAAGTCCTTATCTCCAGGATATGTCTCTGAGGACTCACATGTATTTTAAGCTACCATCTAAAAAGTCAAAAGACTGCCAAATTCAGGAAGTGAAGTTGAGTGTACAAGAGGGGTATGGAAACCCTGTCTGTGCTCTGCCTGTCTGCTCTCTGCCTGTACCCCAGTGGGTGGCTCACACACACACAGCTCTTGGTGACTTTGCGGGCCAGCTCAGAACAGTAGCAGCTAAACAGTTGACAGTAAATGCTGCCAGTCCTGGAGTACTTCAGAAACACTAAATGAGCCAAGGCAAAAAACTCTATCTGTCCCTGTACTGGCACATGCTAGTTAGAGCAATAGGAAATAGTTATATTGCGCTAGAATCTACAACTATCCCAAGACACCACCCCACGAATTGGTCTTGTTGATTTTTCTGAATTGGAGAGACTCTCACCTGGGCTATCATCTAGTCCCTGGCCCCATCTCCCCCAGGTGTGTGCAAATTTCCCCAGCAGCAGGGTCTTTGGAGGGACCGGAGTAAGAAGAGCACTCCACCTATGCAGCCACGAGAGGGCTGTCATCCGTGCCGAGACTTTTCGGTGGAATGGCTTGTTTGGGGTGACCCACACTCTATAAGTAATCCTCACCCATGTTCTGTAAGTAAGCCCAATAAGCACCATGGTTCAGCAAGCTGGATTCTGGTAGCACTACTTGGTACACCACAGATGCCCCTTCTGGGAGGAGCAGGCATCTGTCTGCATCACCCCAGGAAGAGTGCACTCAGTGCTGCAGCCATACCCTGCAGCCCCAAACCCCCATTGCTCACTGTTAAAATGAAGCAGCGCCTTAGGGGTCACAGGGGTGGCTGTGAGCACCAGCATCTCCAATCCCTTCAGGCCTTCCCGGCAGACCTCAGCCGCCACCTCCTGGGTAATCTCTGACACGTGGTCCAGCTCCAGGACCTGCAGCCGCATACAGTTTCTTGCTAGGAGAGGAAGAAGATAGGCCTGGTGACAAAGTCCCCGGGCCCCCTGCCCAACCACCCAGGCTGCAGCTCCTGTGACTTCATAGGCAGCATCTCACCCTTGCCTGCTTCTTGCCTACACGCTCCAATCCCAAGGAAAGACTCACCAAGTGATGCCAGGCCCTGTACCCCACAGCCGGCGCCACCTACGCCCAGGGCCCGGAGGTGGGGCCAACAGCGTCCAATCATCTGCAGGCAACGGTTGCTGAACCGGGTGGGCTGCTGGCTGAAGAACGGAAAGTGGACAGTGCTCAGGGAGGCATCGCACTCCCAAGTGTGAGAGTCCACCGAAGATTCTATTCATGACTCAGGCAAGTGCCCTGCCAACAACCCAGCTGGCTTTTTAAGTCAGAAAGTAGCTCATCTCTGACTCTGTGATTCTAGAGCCACCCAGAGCTGTAGACCAGAGCCCTACCCTGGTCTCCATTCACCCTGCACCTGGTGACCAACTCCTCATCGGGCACCAGGTAGCTAACAAGTATGTGTTACAGCCAAGAGGAGTCACGCTGTGGAGTGCAGGGTGTCAATGAAGACACAGCTCCACCCTCAAGAGCACACCCCGGGGTTCTCCAACAACATTTAGCATCTGACCCTTTACATGCTGCTGCCAGCTACCCTTGAACGAGAAGCAATCCTCCTGCCTCAGCCTCTCAAGTGCAGAGATTACAGACTAGCTTTTGATAACTTTATTACTTTTTTTCTTGTTTAGATGATTTTTTTTTTTTTAAGAACTGTCTTACACAGCCCAGGCTGAGTGACTTCAAAGTCATTAAGCTGAGAAACCCTCTTGCTTCACCTCCCCAAGAGCTGGGATGACAGGTGTGTACCACCAGGTCTGGCTCAGTAAGTTTCCTAAAACTGACAATCACCCCCCCCCCCAAATAGCTATCTAGTACTTTCTAGATGAGTTACACAGGTCTGCGTCTGTATCCGAGACAGGGTCTCTCTGTGTAGCTCAGGTTGATATGGTACTCACTCTGTAGACCAGGCTGGCCTCAAACTCAGAGACCCACCTCCCGCTCTGCTTCCCAAGTGTGGGAAGTGAAGCTGTATGCCGCACATCCTGGCAGCTCTGCATCTTTCACCAAGACCTTTGTGGCGTTTCCCCACCTGCCTTCCCATACCATTGTCGGCTCGCCTGCCCTCCTCACTGCAAGTCTCATCCCTCAACATTCACTCAGGCATCGTTGTCTCTGTCATCTGACATGCCCATGGTAGCAAGGACACAGAGACGGACACTCACAGTCTGCCTGGAGAACCAAGTCTAGCAGAGGAGCTTGAGGTAGAAATTACTACAGAATAGAAGCTATCAAGGGTCAGGATGGGGGGGGGGGGGCATTGGAAGCCAAGCAGGGACCACAACGGCAGACTCCAATAGTGAGAGTGTGGGAGGAGCCGGCACACTGGGGAGATCACCGGGAAGGTAAGGGTCAGCAATCACATTTAAGCCTGGTAATGTGAAGAAGCCCCAAGCAGAGCAAGGGACGATTCACACTCTGGGTTCTCCCACCACAATAGACTTATTCTTGTTTTGAGATGGAATCTTGCTAAGCTGCTCACAGAGGTCTCGAACTCACAATCTGAGCACTGGCGTAGCTAAGACAACAGGTGTGTTCCCAGTTTCTTCTATGTTACTACTGACTTCCCTGACCTACCTTACCTATACTATGTCAGGATAGTGTTGTTGGCTGAACGCGTATTTAAAGTCTCTGTGGACAGGATGCCGCTGAGCCAGTAGTAACAGCTCTCATAATCAACACTGTGAATCACAGGGTTGAGTGGCAGTGCCAGGCTGTTAGGATGGTTCAGTAGGTAATCACCAAGCCTGATGACATAAATTTGATCTCAGAGACTCACATGGTGGAGGGAGGGAGGGAAGGAAGGACTCCTATACGTTGTTTCCTGACCTCCACACATATACCCAATTCCCGTGCCAAAATATGAAATAAAAATTTTATTTATTTATTTATTTACTTTTTGGTTTTCCAAGACAGGGTTTCTCTGTATAGCCCTGGCTGTCCTGGAACTCACTTTGTAGACCAGGCTGGCCTCAAACTCAGAAATCCGCCTGCCTCTGCCTCCCGAGTGCTGGGATTAAAGGCGTGCGCCACCATGTCCAGCTTATTTATTTATTTATTTATTTATTTTTATTTTTGGTTTTTTGAGACAGGGTTTCTCTGTATAGCCCTGGCTGTCCTGGAACTCACTTTGTAGACCAGGCTGGCCTCAAACTCAGAAATCTGCCTGCTTCTGCCTCCCAAGTGCTGGGATTAAAGGCGTGCGCCACCAGCACGCCTGGCTTTAATTAAAAAAAAAAAATTTTTTTTTTAAGTGGCACCAGCAAGCCAGAGCAAGGCTCCAGGTTTCCTATTACAGCCATGCTCCTAATTAGCAACACACTGATCAGTAACAGCTTGGTCCCCAGCCCCAGGCCCAGCCCACTGCTGTTCTCTTCTTACCCACCCCCTTGCCGAGGCTTACCAGGGGTGAAGTGGCGCCACCTGGAGGGAGACAATGTCTCTGCAGCCTGCACCCAGGGCCCAGATCACCTCATGGCCGACGGGGTCCGTGGCACTCCTGTGGAAAAGCCGAAGCTCAAGTAGGCTCTGTTCCCACTAAGAGGCAAGACCACGTGGTACCTAAGGACCTTGGGAGCCCAAGGCACACAATGGGTGAGCTGTGCTTCCAGAAGAGAGGACCCACCTGTAGGTGACAGCCTGCAGGGCACGGCAGTAGCAGCTGGCCAGCCAGAGGGACCGGTCAGTGAGGATGTTGGGGCAGTGGGAGATACGCAGGATCAGCAGGTTCCCACCAGCTGCCTTCAGCAGGGACTCCAGCCCTGCTTCAAGGCAGCCCCTGGGGATGACCAATAACGTCAGGGAATTGCTGGTGGTCACTTCCTCACCTGAGAAGCATCCCCATCCACCCACCCACCGAGCACCGCAGGCCTCACCGGGTGCTGCGGGCGTACTCCTCCTTGCTTTCCTTCTTCCCCCGCTGCCGGGGCTTCAGGTTCTGTAACGTTAACGAGTGAGCCTGGGTGCACCACTGAGCCAGCATTGCCAGGAACTGGGAAAGATCAAATGATATATGAGCAGAGGTCTGAACTGGACTGGCTGGCTGGTGATGGGTTAGCCCCGAGGAGGAGGCACCGTGACAGCGTCTCGGGGAACCTGGGCTGTCGGAGTTACTAATCTTGAGCCAGTTCTGCTGTGCAAAGTTGGGCTCCCAGGAGGGCAGGGGCAGGCACCTTGGAACAGACTCGGGCATTCTCAAGCAGCACTCTCGTCCAGACAGCGGGGTGGCGGGCCACAAAGCGCCAGTCCCGGCAGACCTCTGCTGCATGGAGCAGTGTCCGGGTATCCAGGTAGGTGAAGATACAGAAGAGGGCAGCACGCATCTTGAGTATTTCTGGGCTGATGACCTCATTGGAGCGCGACGGGCTACCTCTCTCCACCCTACGGCCTCTCCCGCTGCCTCCTTCAGGGCGTGCTGGAGAACAGCAGGGTCAAAGGAGACAGTGGAGAGTAAAAGACCAGTCAGGGTTGTGGGCGAGGAGCCGGAGAAGGACAGGACCTGAGGGGTGAGTGTGAGACCTCCCATACCACTGGGGACTAGCGCCCTGAGAAAACAACATGGCCTCTGCCTTCCCTTTTTTTACAAGTACCCCAGATTTTACTAATTGGAAAAGGGGGTTGTCTGTTGCTTTCTCACATGCCCAAACTTTGCAGACAGGGTCTCATGTATTCAAGCCTAGCTTTGTACTCAAGCCCGGGATGGCCTTGGATTTCTGTTGCTCCTGAATTTGCTGCCCAAGTGCTAGGATTACGGGTGTGCACCACCGTGTCCAGTTTTAGGTGCTGGAGCTTGAAGCTAGGGCCACATGGATCTAGATAAGCACTTCACTGTCTGAACCACACACACTGCCACCCCCAAAGACCTACACTTTCTATTTAAGGGCCACCCTGACTTTAACCCTCTAAGCCTTCCACATAAGTACAGAGCTACTCCCTCAACCCCTTGCTCTGCACCAGGCACTTCAGAGCCTAGAATAAACATTCAGCTCCTCTTCCTGCCTGTGACGGAACCCACCGTGTACACCGACTCCTTAAATGGAGCGTTCTTAGGTCCCTGTCACATTAACCCTTGCTCCAAGCTTGAAGGGCACTTGATAGGTAAGCAAGAGGAAGGGGCCAAGGGTTACCACCTCTACCCTGTGTCCCCTGCGAGAGGCTGCATTGCCTACTCACAATCTCAGGACTCACCTGAGAGCCGGCAGCTGTTCAAGGGGCCAGCCACAGCAGGTCCAGGGCGTGTGACATCAGAGGGTCCTTCGGCCTCTGACTCAGTAGTTCGGGAGCCCACATCCGAGACGTCACCCTCCTCCCCCTCGGTGCTGTGACGGCGCGGTCGGCGCTGCCAGTTCTGGATGGCCTGTCGTCTTAGGCCTGAGCTACGAGGGGGCTGGGACCGCTCTGAACCACCGTTGGTAGCCTGGGCCCGTGAACCCAAGCCCCCAGGGCCACTGTCCTCCGAGGGCCCTTCCTCTGGCCGGGGCATTTCCAGACTGTCACTGTCATAGCAGCCTGAGCTCTGGGACGCAGCTGGCACACGGCTGGAGGCCCTGGGGTAGGTGGGGGAGTGCATACTGAAGGCTGAGGAATACCAGGCTGTCCCAACTCCCCACACTATCCTTACCACCAGCCATGGGTAGCTTTCCAAAAGTTCCCTGAGCATGGAAAGCCAGTCTGGTGACAACAACAGGGGGCGTGGGCACAGAAGGAGACAAGCCTCTGATGGGCCAGCAGACTTTCCAGGGTGAGGGTAGGCTGTTTGGGGTGGGCCAAGCCCAAGGCTTACCCTGTGCTGGGAGAGGAGCCATGCCGTGATACGGCGTATGTGCTTGGCACAGCTGAGCCCGCATGGTGTTCTCGCTGCAGCCCCCAGAGTGGAACAGAAAGAAAGGATGGGCAGAGGAGGCCAGAGAAGAAGGCAATTGTGGGAGAGAGAGGAAGATGGAGAGAAGAAAGAAAGGAGAGAGAAGAAAACAGTTGGGAAAGATGGACGAATGGACGGACAGACAGACAGTACAGACAGGCAGGCTCCCAAATTCCCTTCCAAGCCATCCACCCAGCATCCCAGGGCCCAGCTCGTGACTCTTGGGCTCTCATCTGAAATGCGGAGAAGGGCTTCTGAAGGCTGAGGCTACTGAAGCTGTCCTGCTGAGAGTGCACCTCCCTCCCACTTTAGACCTGAGGTTGCCTCTGCGGTATAGGCAAAAGAGGCAAACTGGGTGGGATGGCTGTGGGCGGGTGTGTGTGTGTGGGGGGGTGTCACAGGAGCAATGAGAAGCCAGGGCAGGTGCACACTCACCATTCTGCCGGGGCCTCTCACCCCAGGCCCCGAGGCACTGCCCCCGCCTCCTCTGCCCAGGCTGGCACTGGGCGTGCTGCCACAGCTGCTGCTGATGACCTGCAACTGGCGCTCGGCCCTGTCTGCACGCTCCAGGAGCTCCTCGATGAACTGTTGCAGCCGCAGCTTGGCACTGGCCTCCCGAGCTGCCGTCTCCTTCAGGAACTGGTCGATCTGCACCACCTCCCTGGGCCGGGAGCAGTCTCTTACCCCAGGTCCCTGGCCTGACTGTCCTCAAACCTCCCGTTGGAGGAAAGCGGCCAGTGAGGAGAAAGCTAACACAGTGGCCCAAGGTGTTGGTTCATGATCCCATGGGTAAGGCCCACCACATCCTCCCAACCCACCTCACCCCCCCTCCTCTCCCCAACACAAACAGGCAGACACACAAGCCACACAGCACAGGACACCTCTGTTAATGCTGTCATCTTGACAGAATCTAGAATCACATACGAGACAAACCTCTGGACAAATCTGTGAGGAAGTTTCTGGATTGTGCTAACTGAGGTGGGAAGATCCACTCTAAATTTAGGTGGCACCGTTCCATGGGCTGGGACCCCAGCCTAAACAAAAAGCTGAAAGCAAGCTGAACAGCAGCCCCCATTTCTCTGGCTGACAGGATGTGAACAGCGATCCCACACGCCTAAGACCACACCATTCCTATAGCGATAGAGTGTTCCCCAAACCACAAGACAAAGCACACCCTTTCCCCTTCAAGTTGCTTCCAAATTACAAACTTTTATTACATGTGGCTGGAGAGATCACTCTTGCAGAAGACCTGAGTTTGGGTCCCAGCACCCACATACTGGCTCACTACTGCCTGTAACTCCCCTTTCTGGGGATGTGATGCCCTCTTCCGACCTCCGTGGGTACCAGAGGTCATATATGCACACATAACACAAAAAATAGCAAAGATAAATCTAAAACAAAAACGTAAGCAAATCTGGGCTCCCACACCGTCAGAGGCTAGAGAGCAACAGGTAGAAGCTGCTTCTCTCCTTCCACCTTGAGACCCAGGGAACAAACTGCCAGCATCTTAAACTATGTCAGCTAATTTGTCAGGGCAACAAGCAAAGTCACTGACACAGTCACCGGCATGCTCATTCCTACACACAGTCACCTCCAGACACAAGACCTCTATAAACATAAAAAGCATACTTTCTCAGTTCGTCATGGCCTCAATACACAGCTTTCCTCACAAAGGAACATGTCCAGCCGCATTGAAAGCCTCATAGCAATGAACACATATCCTACCTTGACCCAATCAATACACAAAGCCCAACACGTTCCTATGTATGCGCTTATATTCACTCTTAGGCACACTCATGCTCTGAAATGCACCAAGAACCATGGAGGTTCAGGCCCACCAACCTGCTCAAACACATGCACGCGCTCTAGAAGCAGCAAAATGAAGGAGTCCCATCAACACAGGCATAAAGAACTCCTATAGCACCACGAGGTACCACCTCCCAGCATCCAAAGGGTACATACAAACACAGCGCGCTCAGTTACCCAAGTGCGTGTATCCCCACCTGCATTCAGCTGTTCTCCCATCCATTCAACACTTAATCCAGGTGCCAAGCACAGTTGGATACAGGGAAAGCATTACTAAACAACAAAAAAGGAAATCCGGTGGATGGAGCTGTCCCTCGGCCTGTGGTGCTGGGTTGCATAGAAAAAAGCAAACTGAGCAGCCATGGTCGACAAACCAGTATGAAAATGCTCCTCCATGGTCTCTGTTCCAGTTCCTACCTTGAGTTCCTGCTCTGACTTCTCTTTATGATGGAGTATAAAGTATATAAAAAAATAAACCCCTTTCTCTTAAAAAATAATAAAATAAAAAATAAATAAAAAAGGAAATCCCTGACCCTGACTGGGCTGAGCTTATGTAGCAGTGGGGACAAGCACAGTGTCCGCCCCTATGCAGTTCCTAAGGCTCCCTCTGAGACTAGAGAAACAAAGAAGCCAGCCGGCAAAGATAGCTGTAAAGGGACAAAGATAAAAGAAAGCTAACTGTGTGGGTGTGCCTGGCAGTAATACCAGCACTGGCCAGGCAGAGGCCGGAGGATCACGGGTTCTAAGGCAGCCTGGGCTACAGAGGGAGGGAGTCTGTGTCAGGTGCTGTAGATGGATCCAGGGGATGAGGAACACGAAGTTTGCTGATGACACAGTGACTGATGGTGGAAGTGGCAACCTGACCCTAGTGGGTAGGTTCAAGAAAGAACTAGAAAGACAAGCAAGGCCTTCAAGGAAGCAAGAGCACAGAGGTAGAAGGTCGAGAGGAAGCAGGTTTATGGTACCTCTTCCGTCCTATGGAAGGGATGCAGTTGTATCTGCACGCTTTTGCAAAGTACAGGGCATGGAGAATTGGGACGTTTCTTTTAGTAGGCTAATGGGAAAGATCTGGTACCAAAACGCAAGCACTGCCTGGCCTGGATATCAAAGGTGAAGAAACACTGTCCCAATATCACATACTCGGAGGTCCCAAGTCACCACCACCACCACAACACTCTTGAACATTACCATCACAGACTCATCTTAGAACTCATGTTCCAAAAGCCTGGCCACATGGAGACACCCCAGGCACTTGTGGGGATAAGCGTGTGACATCCACGAGCACCCACCCTCTGGACCTCTGCTGGGTCTACTCACTGCTGCTTGCGGCTCAGCTCCTGTTCTTTATGCACCAAGTCCTGCTTGAGTGAAGCCAACAGTTCCACGCTCACGTCAACTTGGCGTGAGAGCTCAGAGGCGCGCTCCTCCAGCTCCTCCTTCTCGCGTCCCAGGCGTGCGCTCTCCTGTCGTGCAGTCTCCAGCTCTGCTGCCTTGCGCTCTAGCTCGGCCTGTAGCCGACCCACCTGGCCCGCGATCTTTTGCTCCACCTCCTCGCTCAGCCGCTCTAGTCTCCGGTCCACCTCCAGCTTCTCCAGAGCGCGGATCTTGAGACGTGCCAGGCCTTCTTCGTAGGCGACATCCGCTGGTGATGGCGACGCCGGCGATGCAGAGGAAGGCCCGGAACAAGGACCAGGGCCAGGTCCGGGTGGCGGCGTCGAGCAGGCAGAGGATGCCACAGATTTGCGCGCAAACAGCTCACCGAGTGGGATTTCGATTTCGCGTAGCGCATAGCGCGCAGCGGGCACGAGCCCCGGCTCAGCCAGCTCCTCGCAGGGCAGGCTAGCGGGCACCAGCTCAGCGGGGAAGTGCGCCAATGGCGCGTGGTGGTGATGATGGTGCAGCAGGTGCGGCCCCGCTGGCGCGGGCCCGGTCGCCTGTTCCTTGCCCTGGAAGGACGTGCTCTCAAAGACCTCGCGCCGGGCCCCGGGGACAGCCAGCAAGGCGGCGGGCTCAGGCGCCAGCGGGAATCCAGAGGCTGCGGCTGCAGCGGCTGCAGCGGCGGCCGCGCCGTCGCAGATGCTGTTGGTCTTGGAGAGGATGTAGAGCGTCTCGTAGGTGTGGCTGTACTCCAGGTGCGCGCGCAGCGACGACAGGCTCCGGAAGCGCTTATGCTCCCCGCAGCGGGGGCAGCGGTACGGTAGGTCCAGCGAGGCCATGGCCCCGCTGCACTCGGGGCGTGCCGGCTCCACCGCGGCCGCCTCCAGGGTCAGCCGGGCGCGCTCATGGGGGGCCGCGGGTGGGCCCGGCCTGCGAGATCAAGGAGGCTCACTCAGTTCACCAACAGCCAGGGCCCCCGGAGGCTAGAAGAGAGAAAGTAAAGCTCAGCAGCCTGCTAGCCCTGCTCCTACTCGCTACTTTCAGGTCCAGCAACCCTGTACTCCATTCAGTGGAGAAACTGACGTGCCCAGGATGGAGGAGCCAGAGGAGGCCAATAGCCACTGGCCTCCTGCCTTCCAAGTGCTAAGATTACTAGGTCTAGGTGGATGGGTTCATTTGTTTTTAATATTTGTTTTCGGAGGTTGGAGAAGACTGCTCAGCAGTTAAAAGCACTTGTTGCTCTTGCAAGGTACCTGGGTTTGGTTCCCAGATGCACACAAATGATTCCAAACCATTCTAATCCCAGTTCCAGGGCTCTGCTTGCTTTTTCAGACCTCCATGCACACAATGAACATACATAGACGCAGGCGAAACACTCACACACGAAAAGCAAAATAAATTTTTAAAAATTTAGGGAATGTTTGACTTTAACAACAACAGAAATTCTGGTTTGCCAATGGGGCAAGTGCTTGTAACTCTAGCAGTTCGGAGGGGAAACCAAGAGGATGAGACATTCACGATTGTCGTCAACTACATGCAGAGGTGCAGCTAGCCTGGTCTACATGAGATGCTGCCTCATAGAAATTTGAATGAAGGATTGTTGTTGTTACCAAGTCTTTTGTTTCTTTAAGACAGTGTCTTACTCCCTAGACTTTGCTGGCCTGGAACTCACAATGGAGCTCAGGCTGGCCTCAAACTTTCAGGGATTCACTTTTTTTTTTTTTTTTTTTTTTTTTTTTTTTTTTTGGTATTTCGAGACAGGGTTTCTCTGTATAGCTCTGGCTGTCCTGGAACTCACTTTGTAGACCAGGCTGGCCTCGAACTCGAAATCCGCCTGCCTCTGCCTCCCGAGTGCTGGGATTAAAGGCGTGCGCCACCATTGGGATTTACTTTTCTAAACCTCTCAAGTGCCAAGATTATAGGCATGAGCCACCGAGCCTGCCTTAAAGAAATAATTATAATTGTAATGATTTCCAACCTAGAAAAAAAAAAAAAAGCCCAAGCCTTCTTCAACAGCAGAATGGGACCCAGTAGTGGTGGCGAATGTCTTAAATCCCAGTACTTAGTAGGCCAAGGCAGGTGAATTGCCAAATGTTACAGAATTACTAAGATCCCAAGGAAGAAAACAGAATGGATCGATTTTGGTCTATTCATAATGTACTGCTACTCTGTAGTGACAAAGGCACCAGTATCCATAACAACAGATGAATCTGTTTAGCATTACTTACAGGAAAGAAGCCAAGCTGAATACACTGCAGGATTCCAGAGCTGGAAGGCAAGACCAGGCACAAGGCAGAGTAGAGGCTCTCCCTGGGGGCCTCATGGATTGGGAAGGGGCAGGAAGGAACCTTGCGTGCTATTGAAAATGATCTTGAGCTTCATCAGGGCTGGGTAATGTATGCCTATGTAGACAAAAATCAAGACATGTACATGAACCCTGGGGTATTCTGTGTACCCCAGCTCATGTGTGTGACATCTAAGAAGATCCTCAAACAGACACTTAACTTTCATCTTATGAAGACCACATCCGTCCCAGAGGCTGAACCACTAGAGCTAAGTTGTAGAGACCAAGATGCTTGCCTAGCTATGATGCTGTAGGGGGCACTGCTCCATGCCACCATTCCAGGTACTGTGGGAAGCCTTTTGGGGTACCGCTTGGCAGCAGTCTGACACTGGCTAGGACATAGAAATGGCTTTGAGACAGGAATCTGACCTTGGGAGCAAGCTCAGGCAGAGATCTGACATCAGGGCAGAATAAGGAAGTAAGTTTCAGCAAAAAGCTAACTTTAGGTTGTAATAGAGAAGTAAGATAAAGCAGGAATTTTA
>LR749798.1:0-10623 GCA_902729485.2 Mus minutoides
GGCAATTCTACTACTCACTCTGTAATGACTGCATGCTCTACTCTGTAATGACTGCATGCTCTACTCTGTAATGATTGCATGCTCTACTCTGTAATGACTGCATGCTCTACTCTGTAATGACTGTATGCTCTACTCTGTAATGACTGCATGCTCTACTCTGTAATGATTGCATGCTCTACTCTGTAATGATTGCATGCTCTACTCTGTAATGACTGCATGCTCTACTCTGTAATGACTGCATGCTCTACTCTGTAATGACTGCATGCTCTACTCTGTAATGATTGCATGCTCTACTCTGATCTTGTTCTGAGGTGTAGTGCCTCCTCTGGCCTGTGCCTAGTATAAGGCAGCTTCTACAATACAGTGATGCACAGTTAGCAGCCATGATTCTGACAACTGGCAAAGCCAGATGTGTGTGTAACCAGCAGACATGGTCCCACTTTCATCAGGATCTGGGTTTCAGGATAGCCTCAACCTCCAACTCTGTCATAGCAGAGTGGTGGACTTTGAGCTCATGCTGCATCCCTTGGCTGAAGGTCATTATCCTGACATAAAGGAGGCAAATAGGAGAGTGTCCATGTCAACCCAGGCAATCCCTCTGAGAGCATCTTCCAGGACCTTGTGCAATGTGGATGGTAATTACTGCTCTTAGAAGTATGAGGAGCAGGAATTGGCACAGGGGGCTGAGGTGCCTAAGACTCAAGAGTTCAACAGAAGAGGGAGGAAAGCATGTAGGAAATGTGTTCAGGCACGAGCATATATCCAAGTATCCTGGACACACGAATACGAAGATGGACGCAAACCCTCCGTACCTTACAGAAGACTGTGGGCAGAGACAGGTGAGAGGCTCTGGATTCCAGGGCTACAGCACTAGAGAGTGCCAGACAGTGGGGATGCATCTCAGAGCCTGCAGGTGTCCGCTGACACTGCATCCCAGAGCTCACAGGTGTCACCCGAGACTCCACTGCCTTTGAAGCAGTTACTCATGTCCTGTGCCCTTTCCCATAAAACCCCCGCCTGGGAAAGCTCAGCACTGGTCCACCTGCTGCGGCCCGACTCTTCCAGAGGAAAAGCACACCCAGCTTCATCACAGTGTCCAGCTCACAGTAAATAACCTCCTAGAAACTGGGAAAATCAGAAGACGCAATCTGAAGGAAACATGGCTAGTGGAAGTTCAAAGGTGACATAATGCTGAACTCACAGGAGGATTCAATGCCAACATTCTAAACAGGTCTAAGGTTCTAAAGCAAAAGTAGGCACCGCTGTGAGAGTGCCTACCCAGACTCCGGTGGAGAAATGACATTCCTAAGAATGAAAACCTATCCACACGTTCCACAGTCCTCGAGCGGAGCAGCACAAGCCCAGCGCCCACTTACTACAGAGTCAGTGTACTCAAAATCAGAGGGGAGAGCAAAGAAACCCATCACACTTAGAACTCAACTGGGTCATACCAGCCTGTGGCAGAACTCAACAGCAATGCAGACAGTAATGCAAACAGTAATGCAAAGAGTAAAGCAAGCAGCAATGCAGACAGTAATACAGGCAGCAATGTAGGTTGCAGTGCAGACAGTAATGAAGGCAGTAATGCAGACAGTAATGTAAGCAGCAATGCAGGCAGGAGGAGAGTCCTTTACTTTTATTTATTTACTTGTCAGGGACTGAGATGAGGTCTTGTCAAGTAGCCCAGGCTGGCCTTAAACTCAGAGCAATCCTCCAGCTTCAACCTCCTGACAGCTGAGCTTAGAGACATAAGCCACCATGCGAAGGTATCTTTAGGACTGGTGGTGCCTGTGCCATTGACGGATGAAATAATGCTTGTTCGAGAATTCTATACCCAGCAGAAGAGCCTTCAAAGAAAGGACTTTCTGAGGTGACCCAAGGAGGAGCTGATCGCTTGGGTGTAGGACTGTGTGTGAGTGCTCTCGGAACCTCTTCAAGCTGGAGGAACGGGAGAGGGAAGAACCCTAGACCTAAACTGCCCTGAACTGGCCACTGCTGGCAACACAGCCTCTCTGCCTTTCCTGATGGCAGCCAGACAATTAGCTTTTGAGGAAATAAGGCACGCTTCTGACATCTAAGAGGCAGTACCACCAAACACAGGAGGGAGACCTGAGCATGGGCTCAGTCCTTAAGTAGTGTAAACACAGGACACACATACAGGAAGTCCCATGAATACTGTGTGAACAGCTCTAGTGGGCGGGCCTAAGCATGGCAGACAGCTCTGTCTGACTTGGCTCTTCCCCCATCCCCTCTGCCAACTGTAGGACTCCATTCCTACAGCGAGCCATCAAGGTCAGCTCCCTCATTTGGACACTTCTGCCTGAAGCTGACCACCAAGGTCACAATCAAAAGCCCCCTTGACTCACCTACACATGCCCTCATCCTAATGTGGGGTTTCTCTTTTTCCCTTCAGAAACTGCCATTTGCCTACAGCCATATCTTCTGTTTCCTCTCCATCCAGAGGCAGTCTGCATCCTTTTGGTTCAAATCTTCCCTCCTCTTGTTTCTTCTCCCTTCTTCTTTGTCCTCTAGGTCCTGTCTGTGTCTCTTATTCCATGCCCTTTGTTCCTCTGGGGCAAATAAATCTCCTTTGTGCTGAGAATTTGATATTGGGGTATCCTGTGTCATTCCAGCCCTTTCACTGGTTTACATAGGATATGGCACACGGTAACTCAGGATGAGATCACAGGAAGACAGAGAACAAAGCCCTGAGCTGTGGGTAAAACATGGTAAAACAAGCAATAGTAGAGAAAGCCAAGAAGAGCTAAGGGAGGACTCAGGCAGGGAAACTGGATGGGGGAGGATTCAGGCAGGGAGACTGGATAGGGAGGACTCAGGCAGGGAAACTGGATGGGGAGGACTCAGGCAGGGAGACTGGATGGGGAGGACTCAGGCAGGGAGACTGGCCTGGGGGAGGACTCAGGCAGGGAGACTGGATAGGGGNGACTGGATGGGGGAGGACTCAGGCAGGGAGCCTGGCCTGGGGGAAGACTCAGGCAGGGAGACTGGATAGGGAGGACTCAGCAGGGAGACTGGATGTGGGAGGACTCAGGCAGGGAGACTGGATGGGGGAGGACTCAGGCAGGGAGACTGGATGGGGGAGGACTCAGGAAGGGAGACTGGATGGGGGCTACAGGGAAACCTACCTTTCTGGCAACAGGAAATGAGTTCAAACCCAAGAAAGAGAAAGAAAAGCTGGTCATGTTGGTGTGTGCTTGTAATCCCAGGGCCAGGAAAATCAGACAAATCCCTGTCATTCAGTGTATGCCTGCATAGCTTGTTTGGTAAGCTCCAGCCTTTAAAAAATGTCATTAATATTAAGAATAAATATTTCTAAATGTTTATTTAAACAATGAATAATAATAAAACCTAATTATTGAAGAAAATTTAAACTTGAAAAGCTCAAAAAAAAAAGTGGTGCCTCCTGAAGAACAACACCTTCTTCCTGTACTGGCTGGTTTTGTGTGTCAACTTGACACAAGCTGGAGTATCACAGATAAAGGATTCTCCCTTGAGGAAAAGCCTTCATGAGATCCAGCTGTAGGGAGGGGAAATAATTCTAGGTGGGGATATAAAAAACAAAATTAGAGTGGAATATCCCAACTCAGACACATGCCAGTCATTGGACTTGGCACGTGACAGTTAATATTGATCACCAATTTTCAGGATCTAGAGTCAGTCACTCAATTAGTGATCAAGGGTGGGAGGGCCCTTTGTGAGTGGTGCCATCCCTGGGCTGGTGGTAGTCCTGGATTCTATAAGAAAGCAAGCTGAGCAAGCCAGTAAGTAACATCCTTCCACGGTCTCTGCATCAGCTCCTGCTACTTGACCTGCTTGAGTTCCAATCCTGACTTTCTTTGGTGATGAGCAGCAATGTGGAAGTGTAAGCTGAATAAACCCTTTCCTCCCCAACTTGCTTTGTGGTCATGATGCTTTGTGCAGGAATAGAAACCCTGACTAAGACACCTGACAAAAGCAACTTAATGGAGAAATGATTCATTTGGCTTCATGGTTTGAGGGAAAAGCCCATTGGTTGGGAGTTCTAGCAGCAGGTGCTGGCAACAGCTGAAGGGCACATTGCATCCACAGTCAGGACTCAGAAAGTGAGAGGGGAGAATCCTGGTTCTCAACTCACTCTCTCCAATGAAATGAGACCACCCACTTTTACGGTGGGTCTTCCCACCCCAGTTAGCCTAGGCAAGGTAATTCCCAATAAGCATAGGTAGAGACTAACATAAAGTAGACAATGTCTTACAGGCATGTGCATAGGCTTTTCTACCAGGGGACTGACTCTAGATCCTGAAAATTGGTGATCAATATTAACTGTCACATGCCAAGTCCAACGACTGGCATGTGTCTGAGTTGGGATATTCCACTCTAATTTTGTTTTTTATATCCCCACCTAGAATTGTTCCCCCTCCCTTTATGTCCCATTTAGTTATGTTTTGTTTTTGTATTTGTGTATGTATAGCTACTTTTTGCCTTACTTTTGTATGTGTGTGCGCACACATGTATGTACTTGTGTGTATAGGTTGGAGAATAATCAAGATGGGGGAAAAAGGGTTTATTCAGCTTACACTTCCACATTGCTGTTCATCACCAAAGAAAGTCAGGATAGGAACTCAAGCAGGTCAGGTAGCAGGAGCTGATGCAGAGGCCATGGAGAGATGTTACTTACTGGCTTGCTTCCCCTGGCTTGCTCAGCTTGCTTTCTTATAGAATCCAGGACTACCAGCCCAGGGATGGCACCACCCACAAAGGGCCCTCCCACCCTTGATCACTAATTGAGTGACTGACTCTAGATCCTGAAAATTGGTGATCAATATTAACTGTCACGTGCCAAGTCCAACGACTGGCATGTGTCTGAGTTGGGATATTCCACTCTAAGTTTGTTTTTTATATCCCCACCTAGAATTATTTCCCCTCCCTACAGCTGGCATCTCATGGAGGTATTTTCTCAAGGGAGGTTCCTTTCTCTGTGATAACTCCAGCTTGTGTCAAGTTGACACACAAAACCAGCCAGTACACTAGGGTACTTTGTCATAGCAAGAGGGAAAGTAACTAAGATAATCTTCAGTGACATGTCCTTGGGAGACTGTGGAATTTGTAGGTGGGTAGTGTGCAGACAACATTAAGAAGGGAGAGAACTTGAAGCCAGGTGTGTGGTGGCGACCACATCCAAGGATTCCAGGACTGTTGCTTAGATGCAGGCACCCATTTCTGGTCAAAGGCACAGGAGGCTGCTAGCCAGTTTGACTGTCTCAGCACCTTACTTCTTAGTGCTATTAGTGGGGAAAGATCTGTATTCATTATAAGTATCTGATTCAATGGCTTGCAATAGATCTGCAGCTGTGCAACCAGAGCCAGAGTACCCCATCCCCCAGGATGCTCCCTCCCACCCTTCTGCAATTTCTCCTTTCCCAAACCTTCAAGTTCTCCTGGAAAGATTAGAATTCAAAATTTCTGTCCATGCTTTTGAAGAAGAGCAAGCCACACCTGTTTCTTGCACCAACTGAGAATTGCTGCCATTTCAAGACAGGACCCCAGGTCACCTTCATGTTGACCCTGTGTACATTCTAGAAGACTGTGCATATTTCGGGTCATGAGAAGACTGGACCTGCCTCTCCATGTTCTTCACATTCTTTCCAGAGATGATTTCCCTGTGAACCTCCCAGGAACTTTGAAAACTCTCATTTGTGTGAACTTCATCATGAACCACAAGGTCCCTGAAAAAAAATTTCTCTGTGTAAATAGTTGTGGAGATTAAAAAAAAAAAAACCGAGTATTTTGAATGGTGCTATTTGAGACTCTTCTGACTATCCATTTTGATGTCCCCTCCAGCCAGCCAAGGAAGGGTTCTTGTCTCCTGTCCCATGTCCACTCACTGAAAATTATACTAAGAAGTTATACCATGAAGCAAATATCTGCCACAGTGCCAGACAACAGAATAATGCAGATAACAGGTGAGAAACACAAGAAGCCAGTTCATGAAGAACTTTCTAAGTCAAGTAGTTCTTTAAAGTAAACTTGATCAAAGATTCCCTGAGTTTCAGAAGGATCCAAAATTTACATTTGACATTAATAAGAACACTTTATGATATAAAAGGAAATCTCCTATTCATGGAGAACTGATTTCTGATCGGTGTTTGGATTTGCAGGGTTCTCTAGAGAAACTGAACCAGTAGAATGAACATCTATCACATGGGGAGGGAGGGATGCTAGATAGACTTACACAATATGGGCTGGGTAGCTCAGAAATGGCTGTGTGCTGGAGAGAACAGAGTCATGAGGCTGGATGTCTCACCAGTTGTAGTCTGGTGCTGAAGGATTCTTGGAGAGCTGCTGGCCTTCAGTCCTTGTTGGAAGGCTGAAGAAGCTGGTTCTGATGTTGGCAGCAGCTACAGAGCAGGTTCAACTCTCACTAGGAGAAGCAAAGGCAGACAGGCAACAGCTATAGCTTTTCCCTAGATTCTTTTACACCTGGCTTCCAGAAGGTGCTACCCATAGGAAAGGATTCCTCACCTCAGACCCCAACTCCAAGTTCTCAGCACAAAGGAGATTTATTTGCCCCAGATGGACAGAGCACAAAGAATCAGAAATAAAGACAGGAGATAGAGGATGAAGGGAAAGTGGAGGGAACAAGGGAGAGGGAGGAGGAGTATTTGTCTCAGGGGACAAAGAACTATCTCTAGATAAAGAGGAGACACAGGATGTGACCATAGGCAAATGGCAATTTATAAAGGTACAAAGGGAAAGGCCCAAGTTAGGATAAGTTGGTTTGTTTAGATTGGGCATGCTAATTAGGTGAGTCAAAGGGAGCTTTCTTTTGATTGCTGGACTTCAATACTTTGATAGCTGGACCTTGATGGTCACCCTCAGGGGAAGGACTTGACCAAATAAAGAATAGACCTCTGCTAGCTTTAGGAATTTAGTCTAATGGTTTCTAACAAGGTAGACAGGTTAGGGGAAAAGACAAGGTCTGCCAGAGCCATGCTCATCATGATAGAAATTACCAGAGTCCCTTCACCATGCTCATGAAGGGTCTTCCCTCGTATTTAATTCTGAGAAATACCTTCCCAAATGGGCCCAGAAGTGTGTCTTTTAGTTGATCTGAGATTCAGTTAAGTTGATAGCCTATGTTAACCATGACAGTATTGATAAAAATCACTCCAGTGTCATTGCGGAGCCAATGATGGTGTTTGCTTCCTTTCTGAAATGACTGTGTTTGTCAAGCAAACACACAGGGCAACAGTCAGGGAGCATGATACAGTTTCAGATCTCCACAGCCCTATCTGAGCAACAACCGCTGTCCTAAGGTTGTCAGCATTAACGTGAAACCTTTTCTTCAAGTGTTGCCTTTGGGGATTTCCAATCGACCTCCTCACAATGGAAATCGTTTGCCCCAGCATGGGAGCCACTGACTGGGAGTGGAAGATACTTTCCCTCGAGGTCTTACTAATTAGGGAATCTGTAGGCTTCTGTTTTACTTCTTTGAGTGAAAATACTCCTTCCTGCTTATGGTGCCTCTAGAATTGTGTTCATTAGCTAAAAATGGCTGCTTAGTAGTTAAATGTTTCCACGTCCCATCAAACCACACAGCCTTCTGCCATAGAGGCTTCTTTCCCAGTTCCCAAGCCACATCCCCAGGGTTAAAGTGGCAAACCTCCCATCCTGGGGTGCTCGTCCAATGGCTGAACAGAGGGATGAATCCTGGGGTGTCTTTCCAATTGCTGAACAGAGAGGATGAAGGCTGTCTCCCTCACTTTTTCTATCTAGCCATTCCTCCATACTGTGGCTTTTTCTCTTTCCTATTTCAGAGAATTAATTATTTGAAACTGCCAGAAATATCCTTGGATCTCACAGCAGTTGGCACTGCCCATCAGTGGGAAAGTGCCTGCAATCACTCTGCCAGGAATTACTGTGCTCTGAGGTCAGGGGTGGCAAACGCAGTGAAAACCATTCTCTTTCTCGACATTAACACACTTTGTAGATAATTATGTAATTTTCCCAGTATCCCTGGGGATTCGCTTCAGCTGCCCAATCTCATGAGTGATCTTTGACAATAGAAAATTGTGGGTAATTTCTGTTTGTTTGGGTGCCGTTTCTATAGTAATGGGAGTAATTTTTAATAAATGGAGAAAGTTGTGCCAGGCATTTTGATCAATAAATAACCTCATCTTTTCTCTTTGTAAGAAAAGTGCTCACAATAGAGATCTGAAGCAGAAGAAACACGTGAGCCAGAACGATCCCAGAGTTCCTTTGTTGCTCGTCTTTGAGGTCCGATGGCATTTCCATTCTAAACAGCCAGTGACAGGCCAAGCGTTTGTCTTCATGGCCTCAAAAGAGGGTGTGGGGCTCCTCAGCAGCAGAAGAGTGAAGGCACCAGTGTGACTGGAAGACAAGTATCTGCCTTCCCACACCCACTTCCATCAACACAGAAGACCCATGAGAAGCTCACACATCACATCAGAGCATCAGGAAGATGGAGGGTACAGAGCACATTTCACACAACTGCTCAGCTTCACCCCAGGACTTAATAGCCATGGCTATTTGGGTTTCTAAACCAATGGGTGCCCATAAACCAGCATGTAACTTTCTTTTCCAGCTACTAAACTATAAATGGGGCACCATGCCTGCTTTCCTTCATCCACTATGTTTATTGAGACCATGTCACACACGAATCGATTGGCCTTAAGTCAATACAGTTTTCGATATGGCAGACTGTGCCCAAGGGAGAGCCCTCATGAAGCCTGTCCATGTGTAGTTAGCTTTAATTGTCAACTTGATACAACTGAGAATCAACTGGAAATAAAAAGTCTCAGTGAAGGATTGCTTACATTGTGTTGGCCTTTAGGTAAGTTCACTGATGGGTAAAGACCCAGACCACTGAAGGAGACACCATTCCCTAGGAAGAGGGCCCTAAACTGTATGAGAATGGAGAAATCAAGTTGAGCACACAAGTAACAAGTGCATGTGTGCATTTACTCCTTGACTGTGGAAGTGCTGGGAGTAGCTGTTTGAAGTTCCTGCTTTAACTTCCTCCAGTGATGGACTATGACCTGGAATTGTGAGCTGAAATAAATGACTTTCTGGGTTGATTTTTGTTGTAGTGTTTTATTACAGCAACAGGAATGAAACCAGGACACCTGAAAACTTGGAGTGGGAATATCAACAGCCTGGCCAGGGTCCTGGTGTCCATCTAGGCTCCTCTAGAAACATAGTCAAGACGAGGATTCCAGAGCAAGCCTTGGATATGAGAGTGAGTCCCAAGGGCTATCCAGTGGGGTAGTGGAGAAGGGAGACTCCCAGGATGAAAAGGTGGTCAATATAGAATATGTGAAGGACCCTCAATGTGTACCTCAAAATTGTCCCACCTGGGGTAAAGGGGCCTTGGTCCACTAACTCCAGGGTCCATGTTTGTTCCTGTGTGGCATTCATTCTCTACTTCTGCCTGGCAGTGTGAAGTAGGATGGTTAGGTCATGTGAGGCAGCGTCACTTGAACAGTCAGAGAAAGCACACAACCAAGAGCAGCGCACACACACTCACACACATAGGCTGGGGCTCAACACGATGCACTGTCCTTAGCACAGCAGGGAGGTGTGGGGACATGCCTGGAAGATGGAGAAGATACAGTGTGCTCCATTTGATAGGCCCAGAGGAAAACCAAGAAAGAATGATTCCTGAGGCTCTCTAGGACAATGGTGCGACAGAGGCACTGGCTTCTGGAAGGTAACCAAGATTGCAGAGATTCTACCAATAGCAAGGTACCGGGGAGGCATGTTCCTGAAGAGTGTCTGGCTATGTCACAGGCTGGAGAGAGGCCTCTGTGGTCTGTGTGAAGGTAGTGGAGTGCAGGAGGCTGTTTCAGAAATTTACAAGAAGTGACAGGTGTGTGAGCCAGGCAGTCACAGCAGTCTGGAGCAAGGAGGTTAGTTAGGAGAAGAAATTCCAGGTGTTGTGGCAATGTAAGAGTCTAGAACTTCAAACACTGGAAGTCTGACACCCTTGGGGAAGATGAGGGTAAAGCCAGACAATCTGATGACCAGTTTGGCTACGAAAGCTCAGAAAGCTCTGGGAGACTCAGACATGCCTGCTCTCTCCCTAGAGCCCTCTGTGAGAGGGGGCCTTGTAGAGTTGGGTCCCAAGGCAAGACCAGAAGTCTCCATTATTGATGCTTTCTTGGGCAGAACTGTCAGACATGGAGGCCATGCAGTTGATCCATCTTCCTGGCATGCCAGGCTCTCAAGGGAGCTGTGTAAGTGGACCCATCCAGACAAATGCCTCACTGTTAGCCATGACCTTTCCTTTCTTGTTTCTCCCCGAGATAACACATTAATACCAGTATCACAACAACTTTAAAATTTGTAAACAGTTTTTACAATTCAGCCACCTTAAAATTCATTCTCTTTTTAAAATCCAAAATCTCAGGAATTTTTCCCCAGTGCCCATATCATCGAGGCATTTCCCCACTTTCTCCTCTATAAGTTTCAGTGTCTCTGGTTTTATGTGGAGGTCCTTCAACCACTTAGACTTGACCTTAGTACAAGGAGATAAGAATGGATCAATTCCCAGTCTTCTACATGATAGCTGCCAGTTGTGCCAGCACCATTTGTTGAAAAGGC
>LR749798.1:10731-133158 GCA_902729485.2 Mus minutoides
GGGCCAGGGGGTGGGAGCGGGTGGGTAGGGTAGCAGGGCCGGGAGGGGGGAGGATATAGGGAACTTTCTGGATAACACTTGAAATGTAAATGAAGAAAATATCTAATAAAAGTTGAAAAAAATCCAAAATCTCCTTTTTAAACCTAAAAGTCTATTTTAGTCTCTCAACTATGGGCTCCCGTTAAATAAAATAAAAAATAGATTAAATCCTTTCTTACTTTAAGAGGGAAAAACCAGGGCACAGTCACAATCTGACCAAAGCAAAACCACACCCCACAGTGTAAATAACTCAGCATCCAGTGTCTGGAAGTCACTCACAATCTTCTGGGCTCCTCCAAGGAACTTAGGTCATTTCTCTGGATCTGCCCCTACAATACAGGCATTTGTCTGCAAAGGTTGGGCAGGCTGCATTCTACCAATGTTGCTGTTTTTAGTGGTCATCCCATAGGTACTAGCACCTCCAAAATGATGGTGTTTTCTGAAAACCAAATAGCTGCAACTGGGCTGCACTTTTACCAATAGAGTCTCCTGGGTTCTCTTCATGTTGCAAAAGCTCAACTTTTCTATATGACCCCTTCAACCTCAGGACTTCCATTGCTGTACCTTTGCCAATGGCCTCTCCTGGCTTCTCACAGTGTGAAGCCTCATTTTCTCTGTATAACACCTTCATGCATTCATACCCAGTACTACCTGGGTGACTCTTATACTACCAAGTTTGGCTGCCAGCACTAGGTAAAGCCTTGGCTGCTTCTAGAACACAGCTTCTGTACACTCTCAGGAAATGCTTCTGAGAAGACTTCACCCCAGTCTACTGCTAATTTCTCAGCTTCAGATGACCAGCACCCATTGTCCCAAAAAGCAAAGGATTTACTTTAGTGGTTCTGGTCGCTTGTTGATCATGCATGATTCTTCAGCTCCAGTTGACCAGACACCACAGATTCTTCATACCTATGGCTAGTAAAGTCTCTGATTCCCTCTTAAATATCACAAACGAGGCCTCCATCATCTACACTGCTCTTAACTTGACACAAGCTAGAGTCAAGAGAGAGGAGATTCAATTGAGAAGATGCCTCCATGAGATCCAGCTGTACACAACCTGTAAAGCATTTCTTAGTGGTTGACAAGGCAGGGCCCAGCCCTTTGTGGGTGGTGCCATTTCTGGAATGGTGGTCCTGAGTTCTGTACAGAAGTAGGCAGAGCAAGCTGTGAGGAGCAATCCAGTTACCAGCACCCCTCTATGGCCTCTGCATCAGCTCCTGCCTCCAGCTGAGCTGAATCATACAGACTGAAAACCTTTCCCACATAGTCCCTCACAGTAGAGGCACTCTGACCCTTGATCAGGATGAAATTCAGCAGCATATAGGTGCACTTGTGCAGACACAGGTTGAGGAAGCTGAGGAAGGGAAGGCAGTATCCGCACACCTGGAGGCTGGGGGTGTGGTTGTACTCCAGCACCAAGAGGAGAGCCCGAGGTCCCCTACCTCCCATAATAAACAGAACATGTCAGGCTCATTCCATTTACAACAATGTGGGGGAATGTCCACCTCCGAGAGGGCAAGTTCTCTGTGGTTGGTGCCATAGAAGCTCACCATTGGCCTCCTTATCTATGTTTCCCTACCTGGATAGCTGGGGCATCAGAATCTACCTCTCATGAAGGCCACTGTTGGACTCTCAGGTGGAATCTTGTATGGAGCAATATTGGGTCTTGTCTGCAGGAAATACACCAAATACTTAAAAACTAAATTGGTGCCTCTATGCTGGAGCCAGGGAGAAGCAAATAAAGTAGGTCTTGTGTGTGACTGGAGCCAGTCCAACACAACACTGCTACAGCCCAACACAACACCACTACAACTCAACAGAACACTGCTACAGCCCAACATAACACCACTACAGCCCAACACAACATCACTACAGCCCAACACAATACCACTACAACACAACACAACACAACACTGCTACAGCCCAACACAATACCACTACAACTCAACAGAACACTGCTACAGGCCAACACAACACCACTACAGCCCAACACAACACCACTACAGCCCAACACAATACCACTACAACCCAACCTAACACAACACTGCTACAGCCCAACACAACACCACTACAACTCAACAGAACACTGCTACAGGCCAACACAACACCACTACAGCCCAACACAAAACAACACTGCTACAGCCTAATACAACACTGCTACAGCCCAACACAACACTGCTACAGCCTAACACAACACTGCTACAGCCCAACACAACACTGCTACAGCCCAATACAACACTGCTACAACAAAGGTTCCAGTGGTTTCTTCAACATAGGTATACATGACTAAGCCCCTCCTCTGCGTCCAGCGTGCTCTAACAGCAGGGCCACTGGCAAACTCTATGCTTCTTCCTGGTTCTCACAGACCAGAGCCCAGACAGCCAGCAAATAACTTTCTATTGTCAAGTCCAACCAGGTCTCCATACAGGGATGCTGGCACAGGAGCTGCTTCCTAGTCTCCTTGTCTTAGACTGAAGCAGAATGTCACCTTCATATTTTGGGTATCAAACCTCATTCAATTTGCTTTCAAGATACATGACATCTCCCCTCACTCTCTTTGCTGAACACAAGAGTAAAGCCAATGTATGCATGTAAGCTGGGATTCCTCATGCCTACACTCATGCCTGTGTAGATTCCATCTAGTGAGCCAGAGTCACAGGTCTGATCCACACCAGCCTAATGAAGGTCTTGTCTCTCTAACCATCTCTTGTCTTCTCACTGCATCCTTGAGGACATCCCTGGCCTTCCTAGGTCATGTGGCCAGGATTTAAATCTCACTAGAGAGATGAGCACATCCCACCTCCGCACTATGCTGGCCCAACTGTCCCATCCTGAGTGACAGAGGGGGACCAGGAAAGCAAAAAAGCTTTATGGATAGATTACATTAAGAAGGCCCTTGAGCCCCCTTCCCATGGACACTTGGAGTGATTTCTTTCAACAAACTTGGGAAGTGACTAGGAAGAACTAAATTTTCATGCTTCACATTAGCCTAACTCCACATAACCCTATCTTCTTTCTGCTCTTCGTCTTGAAACTTGTCCTTCATAGGCACCAGCTCTACCATGGCAACTGCCAGCCAATGTTGGCACCCAGGATGGGAACTGCAGTGCCACCAGTTTCTAGAGATGCTAGGTTTTAGCTCACCCTGAGGAGGAAGATGACATCCTCAGAGAAGCAGGAACCGATGATATAATGGTGGGTGCTGATTTTGTAAGGAATGATAATGACATTACCAGGTGGGTAATGAATTCAGGTTTCTTTCTTCCCTGTAAAAACTGCATTCACATCCTTTCCCATCAGCTCCAGGCATTCAAATAAAGATCTCCCAGGTATTCCTGAGATGGTTTGTTATCAGGGAGCACTCACCTTTCTATCAAGGCAGGGAGTATCCACCATTGGTGGTTTCCAAGTGCAACCAAGGAGAGGTTTGTATAGACTCAGCTGGTGGGGACTCCAGCACCACTGAGTTCCTGGGAATGGAGCCTGACTAAAAGACCTCACTTAGGGAAACCTTTGTATCTATAACACACACATCACATCACACATATACAGACATAGCCAAATCACCCCTTCAGGCAGAGGGCAAAGATCAGAGCACTGAGCATGGAGCTCCTGAGACAATGTTTTCAAAGAACATCTTACCTTTGTTCTTTGAGAATGTCACCCGCGTATCCGGTGCATCTTTATCATATCCCCTCCTACATCCCTCCAACTCCTCCTGGCCCTGCAACATGTCCCTCTCCAAACCTCACACCCTCTTTCGCTTTTTATAATTTATAATCAAGTGAGCATATCTAGTGCTGCCCATCTGCTTGTGGATGTGGGATCATCTACTGAGGCGTGAGTGCCTTACCAGTAGGTGCTCCTCAAACCAAAGTGACTCAGTGTTTTAGACATACTTTGGGGGGAAAGCAGCCTCTCCTCTCATTTGGAGACATGACTAAGTGGCCAGTGTCCGTTGTTGCTGACACATTGACAGGTGAATCCTGTCATTGAACTAGAACTGCCTGCTGACGGGTGAATCCTAAGGTTCTTCACTGGACTAGTACTGCCTTCCGACTGTGGTTTCCATTCCACTCTCTCAGTGTGCTGTTTGCACCTTCCCTGATGTGATGGACTGGAATCCTCTGAATCAAGGCCGACTTACTCCACTAAGTTGCTTCTGTCAGTTACTCTCTCTCCACAGCCATGAGAAGGTCACTAATGCAGAGAACCACCTTGTCCAAGCCAAGTCCATGCACAGGTTTCCCTGCAAAGTAATAAGTAGAGCTGTTGTGTGTATTCTGTGTCTGCCAGTCACCTGGTCTGGTGGCAGATGAAGAGGCTGATAAAGGAGCCTTACTTGGCCATGAACACACAGAAAAGAGCAAGAACCCATGGGTGAGAGAAATTTGAATCACTCTCTAGAACCAGCGAGATCCTGCTGAATCCAACATCAAGGACCCTGGCTCCCTGTTCTCAGTCTCCAGAGTGTCTCCTTGGGTCCTCACTATAAATTTGTCTTCCATGCCTGAGCCACTCTCAGACAGTATGACCCAGACCACATGGCTGATTCTAGTGAAATCAGATAAATGATGTCCCCCTTGGCAGGAAGTCACTCATAGGGAGTCCTCCACCAAGGTTTAACCCTGGACAATTCAGCCTTCTTCTGACACAGTGTTCTTGTCATTCTCCAGAGTTCAGGGTCCAAATATGTGAGCATTGACATTTGTCCTCTATGGACTGTCTGATCCATTTCCCTCTACCATGACTGGCAGGAGCCTGGACCACACACTGTATCAGGCAGCCTGGCGCTGGAGTCACAAGTGGCGCACTTGGGGCATCCTTTCATAGGCTCCTCGTGGTTTTACTTTGGCTTGCCCTTGTCTCTGTCCAATCAAGAGCACACACCACAAAAAGAAAGCATTGGCATGTGGAGTGTGGAGGTTGGGGGGAGGGGCTGTTTTATTCTTTTCACTTAGAAATCAATGGCGCCATTCCTAACCTGTTCTCGAGATTTGCATCACCAGAAAAGCCTGTATTGATTTGGAAGCCGATGCCACACTCACCCCATGGGGAGTGTCATAAAGCAGGAAGTGTGTAGTCTTCCAGAAAGCCTTTCCCTGTGCAGCCTTGTTGGTGGACTGGGCCACAGCCCAGTCCTGCTGCCAGAAGCAAGACGCCTTACGGGCTGGCAGTGCTTGTCGGAGCAGACAGTTCAGGTCATGCTGCCCAAGGCACAGCCTCTGAGAGCAGAGAGGCATCCCTGTCACTCTACCTGAGACATCATTGGACTTATCCAGTGGAGAAAAACACAACCAGTACCAGAATGTATGCTACCAAATAGTCAATTGCCATGAATTACATCCTATTTCCAGAAATTCTATACTAAGAGACCAGCAGTAAAACAGTATGTTTAAAGCCCTAGATGGATGGAATATTAAGGAATGATTGTGGAGTCATAAGGGAGGCCTTCTTTGGCCTGACAATGCTAACATTACATCTTAGAAATGTATAATTAACAAATTTCAAAATCCAACAAAGCCTTCATTCACACAGCAGTCTTTAAGCTCATGCATGCCTTATCTTCCTCTCTCCACATCACCAAGCCACAGGAGAATCAGTCTCCCACAACATGCAGAGTCTAGATCCAGATGGAGATCCTTAGGCTGTCCACAGCAGACACCTGGGCTAGGTGTCTTACTACAACAGCTTAATCCAGCATGATGACAAAGGACACAGACCCATCAGGAATGAAGGCATGGGTCACTCCACCAGGAAACCAGCCAAGACCCGCTGAGGTTCTTTTTTTTTTTTTTTTTGGTTTTTCGAGACAGGGTTTCTCTGTATAGCCCTGGCTGTCCTGGAACTCACTTTGTAGACCAGGCTGGCCTTGAACTCAGAAATCTGCCTGCCTCTGAGAGAATGGTGGAAGTACAGAAAGAATCACAGAGGAGGAAATACAGAAGGGTTGCCATAGATGCCATCGAAGGCCATGTGACCAGTTACAGAAATGAGGATTATAGTGGATATGAGTGTTTCTGTCATATTTTGTTAAGAATGCATTTGTACCGATATTTGTGTTTTCTCTCTTCAATCTCTTTATCATATGATGTGATATCAATTAAGGAAATAATGATGGTCTGAGATACTAAAAATTTGGTAAGAGAATATTTAAGTTTGAGATATTAAAACAATGTTTGTCAAGGGACATTGCTATCTAGTCTAAATTTATAATGCATCTGCTGTTGTTTGAGGGCTAGTTATATATCATGTTAGGCGTAATTATGACCTAGTTAAGTATACAATACATTTGTAATTGAGGGTGAGATAGTTACATTATGTTTAGACATCATGACCTAATTATGGCTTTCATATGGAAATTAATCACCACATAAGAACAAATGATTGTGTGCCAAGTTGACAAGGAGCGGATTTGTGATGCCTAGTATTGGTTGTCAACTTGACTATGTCTGGATTTAACTAAAATCTAAAATTGGGGGAGGGAACACCTGTGAGAGATTTTTTTTATTGCTTTAATTTGTGCTTCAGCTGTCCAGAACTACAGATTCTTCACACAACAATCCCAGTGGAGTTTTTCCTTCCCTCTGAAACTTCAAAATCCAGGCCTGTCTACACTGCTCACAACATTCTCACCTTCCAAGCTCCTACAGGACAGCTCACTGAGCTCTCAGTACTCTGTGACCTTTCTAGCCCAAAGTTCTAAAGCCCCCTCAAAACATGGTTAGGTCTGTCATAGTAATAGAATACCCCAGTCTTGGCACCAAAATCTGTATTAGTCAGGGTTCTCTAGAGTAACAGATCTTATAGAATGAATATATATATATATATATATGGAGTTTATTAGGATGATGTGGTGTACAGTCTGTGGTCCAGCTAATTCAACAATGACTGGCTATGAATGGAATTGCCAAGAATCCAGAAGTTACTTTGTTCACAAAGCTGGATGTTCCAGCTGGTAGAAGCTGGAGTCCTAAAGAAGTCAGGTCTAATCTAATGCCAGTGGGGAAGTGGACTTGGTAGCAAGATGAGGGAAAACAGGCAAAGAGGAAAAGGTTTTTTTTTTTTTCCATATCCTTATATAGGCTTCCAGCAGAAGGTATGGTCCAGATTATAGGTATGTCTTCCTACCTCAAAGATCTGGGATTTTTGTGTGAAGAGTCTGTAGTTCTAGTCAGCTGGAGCTGAAGTGTTAGCTGCAATTAACAAGAGATGAGAACCACTAAAGTAACCCTTTGCTTTGCTGGGTCATTCGATGCTGGATAACTAAAGATGAGAAGTGTGTAGTGATTAAGAAGATACTCTCAGACATTGCTCACGGAGATATTTACACTGTTGGAGCTTGGTTTTGCTTTGTTCAGATTGTCACTGTGCCATGGTCCTCCCCTTTTGAAGAAAGATACTTGACTTAGTTTTTTTTTTTTTTAATAGGAAACCACAACTGGGAGTCTTTGAACTTTGTGGATTTTTAGACATTGGATATTTTGAAGAGTCTAAACTTTTAATGTGTTTGAATTTGTAAGGACTATGGGGCTTTTAAAGTTATTTATGTTTTATATTGTGATATTAATTTTAGTGTTCTATTCAAGGATAAATGAGAAAGAAAAGGTCTAACTTAAAAGTGCTGTGTTTGTGTGTCAATCTGACAAGGGATCAGTTGTACTGTCTAGTTTTATGTCAGCTTGACAGAAGCTAGTCTTTAGAGAGGAAGAAGCCTCAATTGAGAAAATGTCTCCATAAGATCCAACTAAATGTAAGGTATTTCTTATTTAGTGATCAATGCAGGAAGTTCTAGCCCATTGTAGGTGAGATGTACTGGTGGTCCTGGTTCTATAAGAAAGCAGCCTGAGCAAGTCATGAGGAGCAAAGTGTACAAGGATGCTGTAGTCCCATTTCTGTTAATGTGATAAAACACACTGACCAAAGGTAATTTGTATAAACATAGGGTTTCATTTCAGCTTACAATTCCATGTTTCTGTCCATTATCGTCTGATGTTAAGGCAGTTTCAAACAGCTAATGACATCAGATGCACAGTCAAAAGCAAACGAATGTCATGCACACTTTTCTTATATCAATTAACTTAAGTAAGACAACCCCTCCCAGGGACGCCAAGGGCCAGTCATAACTCTTCCCTACTGATGTCAGGCTTTGTCAAGTTGACAAGTGACCATCATGACAAAGCTGATACCATCAGAGAAATGCCCTCCACAAATTCACAGACTGAGAGACAATCCTGATGGCATTGCCAGTGATGGGGAACCCACTGGCTGATGACCCTTCCATCTTCTCATGCCTTAGTGTCCAAATCTTGATATGATGGTTAATACTATCCACTTTGCAGGATATGGAAAAAACTAGGCGATCAGCCTCTGGGCCTGTCCAAACGGATTTTCCAGATCTGGTTAACTGAGATGGAAATACCCACTCTAAATTCACCATTCAGTGGTCTGAGCTCCTGAGTTGAACGAAAAGGAGGAAGCTTTATGAACACAAGCATTGATCTCAGTCTGCTTCTGAACTGGGGACCCTGTGTGACCAGCTTCCTCTTGTTCCTGTTACCATGATTTTCCAGATGTGATGAAGTGCACCTTCCACCTGTGAGCCAAAATAAACCCTCCCTTCCTTCCTTCCTTCCTTCCTTCCTTCCTTCCTTCCTTCCTTCCTTCCTTCCTTCCCTCTTCCTTCCTTTCTTCTTCCTTCCTTCCTTCTTCCTTTCTTTCTCCTTCCTTCCTTCCTCCTTCCTTTCTTTCTCTTTCCTTCCTCCTTTCTTCCTTTCTCCTTCCTTCCTTCTTCCTTTCTTTCTCCTTCCTTCCTTCCTCCTTCCTTTCTTTCTCTTTCCTTCCTCCTTCCTTCCTCCTTCCTTTCTTCTTCCTTCCTTCTTCCTTCTTTTCTTTCTCCTTCCTTCCTCCTTCCTTTCTTTCTCCTTCCTTCCTTCCTTCCTTCCTTCCTTCCTCCTTCCTTTCTTTCTCCTTCCTTCCTCCTTCCTTTTTTCTTCCTTCCTCATTCCTTTTTCCTTCCTTCTTTTTTCCTTTCTCCTTCCTTTCTTTCTCCTTCCTTCCTCCTTCCTTCCTTCCTTCTTCATTTCTTTCTCTTCCTTCCTTCCTTCCTTCTTTTTTTCTTCCTTCCTCTCTTTCTCCTTCCTTCCTCCTTCCTTTCTCCTTCATTCCTCCTTCCTTCCCAGGTGTTTGGTAACAGGAGTAAGAAGACTCACTAATGAACCTGGAGAGGATCAGGGTTGGGTGCGAGTGGCTCTTGGGGGACTCCCTTGTGTCACTTTGGTCCTTCACTATTGAGGTATCATTGACTCAAAATGAGTGCATCCTTTTTTTTTCTTCTTCATGTCCCCCACTCTCAAAAATGTAGATTCAGTTTGGCTTTGACCTGATTTTAATTCCATCTCTTCTGGATAAAGCTACTTTCCTAAGTTCCCCTATTCCTCACAACCTGTGTCTTTTAGTGCCGTGGGAAGACACAGATCCAGGTCCTTTGGGTTCTTAGAAGTCTGTGAAAACCACCATGCCTGCCAACCCTCCCCCCAGCAATATTCCCTGTTGTGCCAAACTGGGGAAACAAATGGAAACCAGAAAAGAAGTGGGCTTGAGGGAGACATTTTCAAGTCTCTATTTCTATAATTGAGCACATTTCCATGACTCTGGTTTAAGAGACTCGTGTATTCATTTTTCTTAAGCATTCTGGTACTTCTTAATGGAGACATTGCCTCACAGAAAATCAGGTTCTCCTTGGATTAATATCTTTGAAAATTAAGTTGATTTATAACCAATTTTCTCCCCATTTAAACAGCGACCTGCAAGGCTTTCCCAGGGGAACCAACAGGATCTGGGAAATGATGTGTGGTTGAGACGGCTCAGTGAAGCAGGGTCTTCACAAACATGGGCATATGGCAGCCTTGCTTATGGAGAGGGATAATGCCTTTCCAATATTGTGTTCCTTTCCTCATTTTGGAGGTACACGGGCACTTGGCTGAGGATGAGGAAACACTAATTGGATAATTACCAAACAACCCCATCTGATTTCTCAATTTCAAAAAGTTAATCAAAACAAAGAGGGCATGAGGACACTGCTCTGAAACACTATCTGGTAACCCAGCTGTAAGATATAAAAGAGCATTGAAAGGCAGATGCCCTGTATGGGTTGGACAGTGCCAGCCCTGGAACAAACAGGACACCAAACAAAAGCCCTAGTACCAGGTGTGGGATACCTCTGGGGGATCCCAGGGGGCCCTAGAACAATCTGAGTTCTTGCCTACTCTTGGTTGCCCATGGGAACTACTGGGTAAGAGTCTGAAGTCACCACACCCTTTAGGGGCAAGATATAGAGATGGAACTAAGCAGGAAGCTTCCTCCCAACTGGCTAAGTTTCAGTGTTGGCTGCTGAGGCTGGGTAGGGTCGGTAAAAATCATCCTGGTCTTTACACAGCTGCAGACTCTGTACTGCCGGGTGTGACGTGCCATCAGACCAGCTTGCCGGGTATGACGTGCCATCAGTGCAAAAACAATAAAACCGTCAGGGGCAACAACCACTCCATGACTGGATTTAATGCCAACCCAACAAGAGAGAATCTATGCTCAGTACTCAGTACAGCTTAGCTCAAAACCCACAGCTAAAGGGGCCTCAGAACCTGCAGGACTGAACACTACTGCTTAGGTGAATTGGCTAATCACCTTTGAAATCTCTGTATTTTTACCCACAGACAAAGGCTACTCTCTGCCTCAATTGGAGATACTTCTTACAGTAAACAGAGGTGAATACAGAGACCCGTTGCTACACAAGATGCTGAGAAAAGGGATGGGTGAGATCCCAGCCCCTGATGAAACATGTATATCCTCCCCCCCTTTCCAGCTTAGAAAACATTGTGGAGGAGAAGTCAGAAAGAGTATAAAAGTCCCAAGCTCGGGAGAAGGGCTTTTTGTAAGGAGCACCCAGGTGCGTGTACATGTATAAAACTGTTAAATCATCTTGTAAACACAGCATGGCCAAGGCATGGACACACATCAGCTGCATCTACATAGTAGGTCCACACAAGTCAGGCCACCTACTAACCAGCTATGAAGAGAGAAAGGGCTCACAGGGCCCCATCACTTACGTCACTTGATTTATTGGTAGCTAACAGATTCTGGGAGCGGTAGAGGAACAGTATCAGGTTGTTCACACACTGACTCTGGTGGTTAGTTCTGAACCCGAGGTTACAGAGATGGCCCTCGTTAAACGTTGTGGGACACTAAACAAAGGAAAAATAGTAAATATGAGAAAGAGGTTTGTAAAGAAGAGGAGGGGCTGGCCGGGGTGGGAGGAAGATGAAGGAGGCGTGTATAATTAGCTGTCAGATCCTGCTGTATAAAAGATCAAAAGTTATTAGTGATACAAATATTTTCATTTGTCAACAACAACAACAACAAACCAACAACTGTGTTTCTCTCTTCCGAGACATCAATGCTCAACCGCCACCGTGGGCACGATCACGATCGTCAGAGTATTGCGAGTCACCTTTGGCACTGTGTGAACACCAGTCCCCCATCAGCCTTCCCCCAAGCTTTGTGGGGACAGTGTGCGGATTCAAACCTGCTGGGGGATCAAGGTGGTCCGTCATGGTCAGAGGACTCAGGCCCAACATGTGGTCTCTGTGTGCATGCTAGTCTGTTGGGGACAAAAAGCAGGGAAGCATCTGTCCTCAATAGTGACTCCTAGGCCACTCTTCATGGTCAGTGATTATGGTTAAGGAAACAGTGGTGGCACATGCCTTTAATCCCAGCACTCGGGAGGCAGAGGCAGGCAGATTTCTGAGTTCAAGGCCAGCCTGGTCTACAAAGTGAGTTCCAGGACAGCCAGGGCTACACAGAGAAATCCTGTCTCAAAAACAAACAAACAAACAAACAAACAAAACAAAACAAGAAAACCAAGTGCCCTAGATTCTGCTTTAAGCATCGTATCAACTAAAGAGGGTACTCACCTGAGCATTTGGAGTTTTGTTTTCAGAAGAACACTTGGTTTTCAGTACTGGGAATTGGAGTGAGGATGTAGTATATGCTGATCCAGCATTCTACAGGCAAGCCACCTCTCCAGCCCTCTTTTTACTTTTTATTTAGAGACAAGGTCTCACTGCAAATGTCAGTGCTTACTAACCAGGGTTTCTGGATTTGGTCGGCGGAAACTAAAACCAAGCCAAGTTGGAGAAGTCTCTGCAAAACAGGCAGAGACAAATTTATTTCAAGCAATCAGACTTTTTATACATTTAAAAACAGAATACAATGCGGTTGCCATGATACAATGTCAATTGCAAGCTAGACAAAGTGTAGAAGATTAATGTATATTAATAATGGTTTAGCCAAGTTTGACATGTTTCACAGGCTGGAAGGAACACAGAGAAACACCAGTGGCCTGAATGCTTCACGGCCTGAGGAAAAGCCCCAGTTTCGCAGGATCTGAAAGGCACACAGTGCCCCAGGAGCTGTAGACTGAAACCTCAGAAACCCATGACCCACACCTTTCAACCCAGCTAGAGCAGGCCAATTCCATGATTCTCAGCACCTCACTGAGATGTCCAGTTTGGTGTTGAACTCCTTGTGCAGCCCAGGCTGGCCTTGAATATGGGATCCTCCTGCCTCTGCCTCCCAGTTGCCAGGAATGCAAGTACATTCTCTCTCAGCCAATTCAACAGTGGCTCTAGAGCTCACTATGGTACCCAGGCTAGACTCCAACTTCTGATTCCCCGGCTTCAGCCTCTTTAGCAGGTAGGATCACTATGCTAGCAGGTCTATGCTAGCAGGTCAGTCCATGTGAACATTTTAAATACAATACACAACAGAATCTATTGGACTCCTAATCTCTGTTACCCACCTAATCTCTCTTCCCTGCCGCCAGTCCCTTCAGGAAGATGACTTTCTCTGTGGTTGCTCACACAACCCTCCTCCCCAGTAGAGCTCAACAAATACTTACATTTGCATAATGAGTGAGTGTATGCATGCACAGACTACTCTCTGCTCAGAGAACTTTTCCTGGAATGCTTAGCGCTGCTGCCCCACCCTTTGAATTTTTAGATTGCACTGGTCTTTCCTCTCAGGGTGATATTGGAGTCAACTGCCTGGACTCCTAACTGCTGGGCTCTCCTGGGGCAAAGATTCTCTCCATTCCCAGAGTCAGAGAAGCTCTGGCTGAGTGTGGCTTAGGCCAAGAGCAGCCTGGAGCCAGACAGCCCGGCCATCCAATATCGATGAGTGCTTTGAAAGGACACACTCATTGGCCCTGGCTCCCCTAGGGCTGCCTCCTGGTCTCAGCTCAGCAATCAAAAGAAAAGTAGACTTTGGAAGCCATTTTGATCTGTGGGATTTTGTTTCTCCAGTGCTCAAATTTCAGAGTCCTGGTCTTAGAGTTCATTTTAATGATCACAGGGGTAATTAAAAATTAATAGTAGGAGCCATAATTTACAGCATGCTTTCAATTGGCCATGGAGTTCTCTAAGGACTCAGACACAGCACAAATACTTGAATCAGCTTGTGAAACAGCTCCCGTTTTTATTTTGTTTTTCAAAGGAAGGAAACAAGTGCTTTCGGGGCTTAGCAAAGCTGTGTCTTTCTCCTCGGATATAGTCACAAAATAGCTTGTCCTGGGCTCCAGGAACTGGGTTTTTGAGGGTTTCCAGTACTCTTTCCAATAGGAATTTCGCACTACATGGCCGTGCAGGGGAGGGGAGGAGAGAGCCCACCAGCGGCACCTGTCCCCACTCAGGCTGCCTTGTGAGAGTCCGCCCTGACAGAGACAGCACAGAGCAGCCAAACCCCAGCTAAGGAGCAAGCTGTGCTCAGTCCCACTGCATCCAGTGCTTCCGGGAGGCCTGGGGTGCAAGCTGACCCACCCTGCAGGCTTTCCAAGCTCCTTTTTTTCCTTCTTCCTGTCTCAGATCTTCAGGTTAACTTCCTGATATGTCCCTGGCCTGGGAACCCACAAAAGTGACAGAATTATCACCTGGCAGGGTGTCTCTGAGTGAGTTCAAGGCCCAGCTCTAATCCTGGGTAACCCTAGAGAAATGAATGACCATCTCTGAACTCAAATTCCCCACTGACAGTGTGTAGCTGACAAGGGGGCCCTGTGGGAATGTTGGGAGGACAGACAGACAAACACAGGGCTCTTGTGAATCCTGCTCTCTCACACCCCAGGATCTCACCCTTGTTTGTGGTTCTGTAAGGCGGCGAGAGCGGTCTTCACTGGTTCAGTCTTAAGCTCCTAATGCAGCTCCCAGTACATAGCAATACAATACAGCATGACCTGGAGTGTCCCAGCAGCTCTACATGACAGACAACTCAGTGAGATCATCCTGGAGCATGCTCCTCAGGCCATGTCTCCACGGTCACCCTCGTGGCTACCAAAATCAAGGTGCCAGCACAAGCCCTCTTAAACAGCCTCAGATTTCCATAGCATTTGCTCTCTCCCAGCAAACTCTGCCCCAAGCTCTCAGTTTGAGTTGGAAGTAGAGACATACATATACATCTTACTAGTTAGATGTGCACAGCGACCAAAATACAGTAAAATAATTTGCAAGTTGTATATTTTAAGTTCTTAAGGCTTTTTCCAATACAGTCCACTAAATTGTGATTTTATATAATTTAATACTTATAGAAGCTATAGCTAATAAACTCCTTCAGTTGCTGAGGTGTTAAATTTGGCTTTTGTGACTGTGCCCGTGTGAACCCTGCTCAGACTACGTTCTTTCTCACTTTCCCTGGCTAGGGTCCCAGCTACGACTGCAGGGGGAATCTACTCCAGCTACCTCTTTCCACTCAATTGGCACTTCTGCCTCTGGTGTCCTGATGCTTGGTCACTTATGCGTCCTTCTCAGAAATACTTCGTCTCTGTTATTATCTAGAAGCAAACAGGGAACATGACATAGGAACCTTACAGTGGGCTAAGAACCCAGGTAAAGAGAATTGCAGCTGAACCCCAGCCCTTTCTGCCCCTGCTCACATCCCCAGCACCCTTGGGTGAACTGAGAACAGGGATCTATGGGGTATCTCAAACCATGCAAATGGCTTTGGCTAGCTTTTTGTCACCGAATAATCTACTTGTGATAAACCAGGCATGGAGACACACATCTGCTGACTGCTAATTAACTGTATTGTACTGTGTCAAATTATCACTAACATAGCTACATAGAAAAGCAAAAAAAAAAAAAAAAAAAAAAAAAAAAAAAAAAAAAAAAAAAAAAAAAAAAAAAAAAAAAAAACCCACAGTTTTCTATGTTAGGTGTATGCAGAGAGACCTAAGGACATGCACAGGGGTGGATGGAGGCTGGAGGTCAGCACTGTTCTTCCAGAGCTGTCTAACTTGGTTTTGTGAGTCAGGGTCTTGAACTGGGACCCAGTAGTTCACTCCTCAAGTTAGGCTGGGTGCCCATAAATCCCAGTAATCCTCCTATCTCTACTCCCCTTGTGCTAGATGACAATAATTACCTTCATGCCTGCCTTTTTTGCAAATGCTCTGGGGCTCAAGCTCTGGTCCTTGTGTTTGTGTTGACACAATAAACACTTTGCTGAGTCAACTCCTCGGGTTCTGGAGGTCAGAATCCCAGATCCAGGTCCCAGCAGAGCCTTTTCCTTGTGGGGGCTCTAGAAGAGTCCATTCCTTGTCCTTTCAGCTTCTAGTGTCTGCCCCCATCTCTGCTGACCATGCTCCTGACTTGGTACCTCCCCCATCTTCAAAGCCAGCCATGCAATGTCTTCCTTGCTCTCTCTCTCTCTCACCTTGGCCTTCCTTCTCACCTCTCCCAGGGGCTTTTCATCTGCATTGGCCCCATCAGCCTGACCCAGGACCACACTCTGTCTCAGAGTCCCTGCTGCCATGAGGTGACTCCCATAGGAATAGGTCTCGAGGATGAAGACATGGGCGTCACTTCACCACCCTGACCAGAGGATGCTTGGACTGGTTAACTGAAACCCCTGACTGGACATGTAGCACAGATGCTTCCCCTGTGACAGAAACCCATTCTTTTCCTCCTGCAAACTCCATAGTGATCACAACAAAGAAATGAAACTCGGTATTTACTTGAGCCACATGTGAAGTGAATATACCTGTTTTTGTCTTTTCAGATGTAAGAGAACACTTCTACGCTTAGACTTTCTCACGAGTCTTTTCTCCAGTCCTAAAATTTCTTAGTGAAATTACTCAGACCAGGGCCCACCTTCGAGGAGGGTAGATTTGAGTTTACTCTGTATGTGGTGTGTGTGTGTGTGTGTGTGTGTGTGTGTGTGTGTGTGTGTGTGTTCTGCAATACTGCTGTCTCCCACAGCATCTGCCCCAGAGACAGTGTCATTGATCAAAGAGTGATCATTAGGAAAAAGTGTCTTGTTTATCTTGTCTCCATGGGAACAGGCTGCCTAATGGTGGCTTTGGCTCCCTGGAATGGAAACCCTTTACACAAAGCATCATTAACTCCTCACAGTGGATGTGCTGCCAGGAAGAGGAGACCAGCAGGGCTTGCAGATGAAGGGAGATGAGTAGGAGAAACAAAAATGCAGATGTCTCCTGTGGTCATTGCAGAGGGAAGGATAGGCAGGGAACCCTGGAGCCAATGGGTCTTCCCCTGTGTCCCTTCAGCCCACAGGATGAGAGGCAAAACCCACAGAAGCCCCAAGCTGTGTTATAGAATCTATTGCCCCAGTGGACACATCACTAGCCTAGCACACATCAGGGATCCTGCAAAGGTCCAAAAGGACATCAAGAGGAGATGAGGTTGACACAGAACAAGAAGCTTTGCCCTGCCAGGGTTGCCATGAGTCCAGGATACCCCATTTTCTGTTCTTCCCTCTCTGTAAACTCAGAGTCCTAGGGTCCTCCCTGCATTGAGCAGCCCTACTGAGGCTACAAAATACCAGAAAAAAAAAAAAACGAAAATGAATCTAAGAACTAGATGACGAAGCCTCCCATGGAATCCAGGGGCAAGCAAGTTGTGTTACTTGCTCAGGTTTCTCTGGCACCTCCTGTCTGCTCTTCTCTCCTCACCCCATCTCTCTCGGTCCCTCTCTTTTGTGCCACCCCCAAATGTAGCTCCTTTGCTGGTCTTCTGAAGAAGAGCCGTCAGGGTGTCCCCAACTGTCCTCTGATAGCCCTATATGATAGATGTGGTGGCCATGGTGGGGTTGGGGCACAGGACATTAAAGAATGAGCATCTCTTCCCCAACAACTCAGGTGGATTTTCCTCCAGCCTGGGACAGCCTCCAACACCACTGCATCAGCAGCCTTCCAGTTTTGCTCATCTAGAGTGAGTTGTGCCCTTGGGTCCAGGAGCCTAGGATGACATCCCATCCTGTTCCCATACTTACCTTCAACCTTCACTAAATCCTTTCTTAAGAGAATTGAGGCACTTACATGCTTTGCTCTGCCTCTGAGGCCACAGTCCCTGAGGGGACCCCTCTGAGGCCACAGTCCCTGAGGGGACCCCTCAGTTACCTGTGCGGAAGGGCTGTGAGGCCCAGCTGAGACTCCAGAAGTACTAGGGACCCTATATGGATTCATGTCCCCATCCTTTAAGAGACATTGTCCTAAGCAGGAGCAGTTCAGAGGGACATTGGCCAGGGGTGAGGATGGGGACAGAGAGGGGTCAGCAGGCCCTTGCTGCAGCCTATGTCTACCCCAGGTTCTATATAAGTGGGACTTACTCCTTCCTGTATGTACTTCCTTCCTTCCTTCCTTCCTACAACCTCAGTGTCTGTTGGGGGGGCCTTTGCCGATCCTCGAATCTCTGAGAGACAGACCACGTTCTCCTGTAGCCGACAGTGGTCTCTGGCATCTCACAGCTTCCTTATGTCTCCATGACAAGTCTACATCTTTATCACAGACACTGGTCAGGAAAGACTGCAGACTACCCCTCTGGCCTCACTGTGCCATGGTAGAAAGCCAAATTTGAGGCTATGTCAGCATGTGACTCTGGGAGCATGGAGATGATCAGTTAGACATGCCCCTCCCAACACACAGGTGTAGGAAATGGAACAGGAGGATGTTCAGTTACACACCTGAGACCAAAGGCTAGGAATGGTGGGGGGCAGAATAGAAATCATAGTAAATTCGTGTAAAAAAAAAAAAAAAGAGGCTGTAAAGGAGCCTGCATTTCTGAGGTAGAGAGAGCAGTGTCTGTCTTCAACTCAAGAGCTTGTATCCCTCCTAGGTGCAGGTATGGAGGCCCAGAGGTCTGCCAGGTGCCAGGAGAGAAACGGATTAAAGGGGCTTTCTGAGATGCCCCGAGGGGAAGTGGCATTGAGGCTGAGTCCAGGGGCTTTAAGACTTGGAGGTTGATGGAGGACTGGGCTGAGGACAGAGACACTGGCTGCAGGCATCCCTGGGGATGAGCTGAGATATAAATATGCTCCTGAGTTCATGCCAGTAATAGAAAGAGATTAATTAGGATTTGTTGGTTGCAAGCAATAGGAAATGACTAGAGCTGAGGTAAACCAAGAGAGGGAGGATCCATTACAAGGCTCTGTCTCTTGAGAGGCCCAGATCGAAGGGGCCGGTGGGCTCAGGAACAGATGAGGTCGGGAGAGGTATCATATTGGTTAGGTTTCTGTTGCTGTGATAAGCACCATGACCAAAAGCAACATGAGGAAGAAAAGGTTGATTTCACCTTACAGCTTATAAATCCATCATCCAGGGAAGTCGGGGCAGGAACCTGGAGGCAGAAGCTGATGCACAGGCCCTGAAGGAGAACTTATTGGCTTTCTCCCCAGGGGTTCCAATTTCCTCTTCCAAAATAAACTTGTGTTGAGTTGGCATAGAACCAACCAATACAAATACCATAGGCTACACTGGAGATCTCATACCACTTTTGGGCTGCCTACCTGCAGTCCAGTTCAATGGTTATCCCTAGGGCTTTGAGGTACCTCATTACATTAGAGGTACACTCCCAGCAACATCTCCTAGACCCAGTTTGCTGCCTTTTTCTGTCAAATTGACAGAAGCTAGGTTCATCTGGGAAGAGGGAAACTCAGCTAACAAAATGTCTCCATCAGATTGGCCTGTGGGACATCTCCATCAGATTGGCCTATGGGACATCTCCATCAGATTGGCCTGTAAGATATCTCCATCAGATTGGCTTGTAGAACATTTCCTTGATTGATAATTAATGATCCCAACTCACAGTGGATATGCTGCAGGTAGCCCTGGATTGTATAAGAAGCAGGTTGAGCAAGCCGTGGAAAGTAAGCCTGAGAGCAGAGTTCCTCCACAGCCTCTGCTTCAGTTCCTTCCTTCAGGTTCCTGTTCGAGTTCTTACTTCAGCTTCCTTCAATGCTGGACTGTGACTGGAAACATGGAAGCCAAGCAGCAACTCCCCTCCCACACATGGAACTGCTTTCTGCCAGCGTGTTTATCACAGCAACAGGAAAGGATGTAAGACACCCAGGTCCAAATTTCTAGCACACAGAATTTGCCCCACCTCGTACTATATCCATTCTGCATTCCAACAAGCTGTGAGCAGTGTGAGGGTGTGGTATCAACATGGCAGGGGGTGACTTACAGGGAGAATGACAGAAGAATGAAAAGCCACCAGAAGTAGAACAAAGTCCCCAGGTGCCGCCTTTCCCGTGGGAACTTGGGTTAGATAGAGCAAGGGATCTAAGACAAGAGACACTGGAGGCAGACATGGCTGAAGACTCCTGTGAGTGGGAAAGGGGCCCCTCTCTGCACATCCAGGCCCTCCACGCTCTGCAGACAATGGCCCTTCCTCTAGGAACAGGGCCACCTGCCAAAGCTCTTGTCTCTTAGCAACTAAACACCTGACTAATATTCGGTTTTTCCAATGGCTTTAAGAACTTCAAGATATTAATTCCAAACAAGACATTTAAAGTGTTACTCTGGCAACACGTCTGAAGCATTCCACAGATTACAAGATGGGATGCCATGTTTAAAATACCACCAAGTCACTTGGTATTGCAAACTTTATATGCCCCAATACAGGGGAACGCCAGGGCCAAGAAGTGGGAGTGGGTGGGCAGGGGAGCAGGGTGGGGGGAGGGGAGAGGGAACTTTTGGGATAGCATTTGAAATGTAAATTAAGAAAATATCTAATAAAAAACATTTTTTTGAAAAAAAAAATACCGCCAAGTGCTTCCCTAATCTTCCCGCAAAGGGCTCCTGAGCACCGGACAGAGAGGTGAGGCTCAGGTCGAGTGGATGTGGAGTCTGAGGAGGCATTGAACTTCTGTGAGTCTGTTTCTGTGCCTGGAAACTGAGGGTTCTGGTTCAGAGGACATCAGACTGAGATGTTCACACTGTACAGAGAAGGTAAGCATTTGACAATGATTTGGAACCCAGGAGACAGTTGCCCATTCTGTGCATTCAGTGACAGAAAAGAGCCCCACCACCTCATGGCTTCACCTACCTACAGTGCTTCCCAGAACAGTGGGTAAGCCTTGTGCACACTTTGTATAAAATCTTAAAGAAAAGGAAGCCAAGCTTTGAACAACACAAAAACAAACAAGAAAACAAACAAACAAAAAACCCCAAGAACAATGAGCCATTCTGTCTCCTTTGCCAGAGTCTCATGCCTCATTTAAAAATGGACTCTGTCACTGCCTCAACAGGTGGGAAACTGAGGCTCAGAGTGCCAGAGAAGCCCACCCAATGCTTCCGACCCTATGAATGAGCAGACAGACTGTGCACCTCAGGACTTTTCTAATCGCTCACAGAGCCAAGGCATCTGACCGCCTGGGAACAAGGCCTTGATTCTGTATCCTTGGCCAGTTGCGTTTAGGGATAGATGTGTCTGGGAACTGTGGCTATGGTGGGGCCAGGAGACACCCTGAGTCTCTATCTGGAATCTGGAGTGGGCATGGTCTCAGGGGAGCCGAGAGACATCTACCAATCTGGTTCTTTTCTTGCGTACATGCGCGCACATGTGTGTGTGTGTGTGTGTGTGTGTGTGTGTGTGTGTGTGTGTGTGTGTGTGTGTGTGTTTTCACACGCACACCACTTTCTGATTGTTTCTCACTTCCGCCTGATAGAAAAGGTTGACTCCAGGCTGCCTCCAGACAAATCTCATGCAAAACCCAAGGAAAGCAAAAGGAATTAATGACCAGAAAAGAAGAAAAGATATTTTTAAAAACAGTTGAACGGATCAACTGATCACAGACTCCTGCCGGGCTCACTCTGATCTTACAAGACTAAACGTGTAAGTGCCCCCAGGCTCAAGGCCAAGGGCACCTGCTGTGGGGACCAGGGAGCTGCCTCCTGCTACCTCCTGTTCACCTTTCATCCCTGACTGCAGCCCAGTCCTCCCCTGGAGTGGTCCTCCACCTACCAAGCCTGGAGGAGCTAATGAGCAAATGCTAACCTAGGAAGCAAACACTAGGACTGATCAATAAAAATCACAAGGATGTTTGTTTTCTAAAGACAAATAAAACGAACAAAATTTTACCAGGTAGGACAGAGACAATGCAAACACAAGCTTAAAAAAACAAGAAAGTGGGGCATGCCTCAATTACAGAACTCCATTTACAACATAAACCCCTAGCCATGAACGTGTGTTTTGGTGACTTAGCCAAGAGCCCTTCATTACCCGTTGGTCTTTGCTGGCAACCATGCTTGGTGATGTCCCCTGGTTGCCTGGGTTGAAGGGCAGGTCCCCTGAGCATGAAGCTGGTAGAAGCTCTGGCTGCTGTTTTTTTCTGCATTTGCTGTTTACTTTGTGGCTGATATCATTTGTCTCCTGGACAGTACTTGGGGTAGGTGGTCACTGGGAACCCAAGGTGTGTCTTATGGAAAACGTTGGTGAAGCTCTGAGATCACAGCCGGGTCCCACGTGCGAGAGAGCGGCCCCCGGTGTGGCTTCTCTTTGCTCTTTGTGTTCACAGCTGCGAGAGGCAGCAGCGTCTAGAACATCAGAGGAAACCTCGAGTGAGCAGGGCACACACTCCAGTTTTGTGTTGCCTCACCAAGCTAGTGGTGTGCGGGGTGTCAGTGTTACACCTCGGTACAGGTGAATACTCAGAGTGTGGCTGCTCTTATTCTACAGTCCCACCCTCCTTCCTCCTTGGGATGCATGGTCAGGAGCTCTGGCAGGTGACAACACACAGAGTAAGGGACCTAGTGCAAGAAAGGCAGCTAAGCCGTCGTTCCCCTGACTAGGGTCCTCATCAGCCAGCCATGCTGACATCCAGTGTAACTGATACAAGAGGCTCAGGGTAAATGAAACCTTAAAACACCATTGGTGTTAAGTGCTTTGTAGCCTAATGATTTGAAATTTGCTCCTTGGTGTGTCATGGATGACATAGCGAACCCCACTGAGGAAACCTCCTGTACATTCCAGACTCTCCCAGAGTCTGGCAAGAGGACACAGTAGAGTCAGAGCTTGCATTGAGCACTCCCCTTCCCAGAATTCACTTCTCCTGATAAACCCTGGACCATGGACACGTTGTCTTCTCAAGTGTTCCACATTACCTCCAGCTTTAGCCACATTACCTCTGTTCCAGCACTGGAGTAGTAACCCCCAAGATGTATACTCAAGTCCTGACCTTACTTGGAAAAGGGTGTGTTAGTATTTACCAAGAGAAACAGAAATGACTTAAATGGAAGAAAGATTTATTTGGGCTAATCTTCAGAGGCCTTTCCATCATAATGGGCTAAGGGTGAGATGGATAACATCATGGCATCAGTGGCGTGAGCTACAGGAGGTTACTCACCCTGTGGCATTGAGGAGGCAGAGTGAGTCAGGAGTGGGCAAGGCTGAGATACAGAACCAAATGGTTTGTCCCCATAACTATTTCTAACAACCATGCCCAGCCTCCCATAAGACCACCTCCGAACAGTCTACTGAGACTCTGAACCACTGATGGGATGGGTTAAACCAGCGCTCCTTACATCTTTCCCCTCTCAATATCTCACCCTCAGGGACACACCCAGAGGCGTGGCTTGCTCATACCATGGGTAATCCTCAAATTGATCACACCAACATTCACTATTAATCATGACAGAGGGAACCTGCACGTGAGACAAAGACACAACTCAAGGTTACAGCAGGCTCAGACAGGCCTGGAAGGTGTAAGAACACTCTTGTCAGCTCGTCTGTGACCCTCTGAAGAGTGACTCAGGCACAGACTACAACACACTTAACACTAAAGCTTTCATAAAACTCAACAGTCACTGACTCCTGTATGAACACCAACTGGTCTCCAGTTACCTGGTGGGACTGGATGAGGGCACCCACAGAGGTTGGGAGATTGGGAGGCCTCATGAAGGTGCAGGCAGGGACCAGAAACAGCTGTGTCCCTTGGTGTGTCCATGAGGACATTTCCAATTATGAAAGGGGACATCAAGAAGAGGAAATGTTTGAAAAGTCGTTAATGCATGAACTTGGAAGGTCTGTAGCCTGGGAGGCTAGAGAGGGCAGCAAGGCCTTGAGTCCCACCTTACTGTGACTACAGACTCCATCTTCTGATTCGTGACAGAATCAACCCTACCTAAGAGCTTCCTTCTGCTTCAAGCTTCACAGGATAGCCAAAAGAGAGCCATGAAGATCCAGGTCATTAACTTTACACCTTCCTTTGTGTGTAGCAAAGGCTTGGGTGTGTGTGCAGCCAGATCTTCATTGCACAACACTGTACATCGTATAACATTGTACACTGCCTGTGCCCCCTACGAGCACGGGGCTCCAGAACCTGATAATCTCATTGACTAAACTTTCATAGTATGAAGAGACCTGTGTCTTCTCCCCCACCCTACACCTGGGAGCCACTTCTACCCTGTTCTATCTGATGCTGTCTCTAGACTGCTCCCAGAAGTGGAGCCATGCAGCCGCTGTTCCTGGGGATCACAGTCAGGTGTACACGCACAGATATGTTGTGAACACAGGCATACACACAGATGTATTACATTGTACACACGGTCAGACATACACACAGAGATGTATTACATTGTGCACACGGTCAGACATACACACAGAGATGTATTACATTGTGCACACAGTCAGACATACACACAGAGATGCATTACATTGTGCACACAGTCAGACATACACACAGAGATGTATTATATTGTTCACATAGGCATACACACAGATGTATTACATTGTGTGCAGAGTCAGGAGCACACACACAGACATACCAGTTTCTTCTCTATCGATTCATGTATTTGCACACAGAGACTCCTTCTGTGTCCATCTGAGACAGCTAATACTTCAATGAGAGACACCAGTGCCTTTCCCCAGTGCAGATTTTTCTCAACTTTGGTCAATGCTAAGAAAAAGGATGACCGGGTCTTAGGTGTTACAGCTTTCAATTTTTTAAACATTTTAATTTGAAAAGCCCCTCCATCCTGCTCTCCACCATCAATGTACCAATCCGTGCCCCATAGCTGCACACAAAGCCCCCTCCTCCCCACCCACCCGCACTTGTAATCATCTGTGGCTTTAGAGCGCCCACTCTAACAGGTGTGAGGTGATGTCTCGTTACACTCGGCGCTGCATTATCCTGGTGATTAGGGGTGCTGAATGCACCCTTGCACACCCTCACACACCCTCACACACCCTCACACACCCTCACACACCCTCACACACCCATAGCCATTGGTACATCTTCTTTAGAAGAGTGTGTATTCAGATCTCTTGCCCATGTTTTGATCATGTTTTTGGTCCCGTTATCTGTTTCTTGGGTGGTGCGGGCTCCTTGAGTATTCTGGACAGTAAGCCCTTGCCTGATGGATAGTTGGTAAATATTTTCCCCATTTTGCAAGCTGTCTCCTCGCTCTTTCTGTTGGTTCTTTCTTGGTCTGGTACAATTCTACATGTTTATTTTGTTTTCTCATCTGTGCTATGCCTGGCTCACCACATCTTGATGAGGCACTGTTCTCTGTCCTCTTTTATCTCACTCAGGTCACACTGCCAGCTGCACTCCTCTCTGTCTCTCCATTCCTTCAGAATAACAGAGGGATAGTCGAGTCCATGTGTTGGTCCGAGCTCTAGCACAAGGGTAAGTGAGGTAGAGTTGAGTGAGATGCTGAGACCCTCCTGGAGTTCACAGCAACCATAGGCTTGGGTACAAAAAGATGGAAAGATTAACAAGCTTCCTTAGTTGTGGCAGCCATGTCTTTTCATAGAACCAAACTCCAGGTCTCACTTATACGGTTCATCTCTGAGGCAACGGCTTCAGATGCATGAGCTGGGCTACAGGGAACTTAAGAGTTCCTGTGCATCTGGGAAGCCTAGTGATCATCAGCATCCTTGGTCTGGTCTTCCTGGGGCTGATGCCCACCCAACCCTACTCCAGAGCAAGAGTTCTCTTAACTAGGCCCTTCCTCCAGATCTCATCAATGCTTTGGGCACAGAGGGGTGTGTGTGTGTGTGTGTGTGTGTGTGTGTGTGTGTGTGTGTGTGTGCTAGTGATGAGCTGTACATTTTAAAGTTACATGTATAACAGTGATGCCAATATATTGTCATAGCCAACCTTCATCCCAGAAGAACAACCCTCTATAACCTTCAAACCTCTTTATGACCTTCAAACCCCTCCAAGAACTTCAAAGCTTGCAGAAAATGTCAGACAAGCTTCTGAAACTGGCTCATGGAAGGCAGCCACAGGCGAGCGTTCTCTACCCCACCTGCCTGCCTCCCCTAAGGTTCCTGATTCCTAGAAACCCAGTCTGCCCTGCGCAATAAATACCCCATCAGAGAAGAAAGTGGAGACAGACCCCAATCTCGGTCTGACTAATTATCTTTGAGGCACATGTTGAAACCCAATCTGCATATTGAAAATATGGTGGGGCAGGAAGGAGGCCCACTGACATTTCCCAGCTCATGGTGTTGTCTTCCAACGGTGTCACAAGACAGTCTCCTAATGAAGTAATAAAAACAGTGTGAAATTTCAAATCCAAGGACATCTTTAAAGGACAGCATCTCCCCTTCCTGCAGTGATATAAAAGAAGGGACTTAGAAATTAAAGACACAGGATGCTTTCCAGAGTCCACCACAATGCAGGGGAGTGACCCCACCCAGGCCACTCTATGGCATTCCAGGGACTTCAGCAATGGTGTCCTTGCTGTTGTCACCTGGCAGCTGGTACTCACTTTAAATTTCCAAGTAAATATGGATGTAATAAAAATCTGTTGTGTGTGCATTTTCTAGTCCCCAGAAAGATTTGAGGTTTTAATCTTTAACATATATGTAGTTGTGGTGAAGGTGCAGGGCTAGATAGGATCCAGGGGTAGTTGGCTTTTAGTTGTCAGCTTGAAGCAAACTAGAGTCTCTGGGAAGAGAGTCTCAATGTGGGTTGTCTAGGTCAGGTTGTACTGTGAGCATGCTTGTGAAGGAATGTGCCAATTATGTTAATCAGTGTGCGAAGGCCTGCACACTGTGGGCGGCATTATCCTCTATGCTTGGGGACCTGGACTACGTGTGGATGGAGAAAGCAAGCTGGCTATGCATGCATCAGCTCACTGCTCTCTGCTCATGACTGTGACAGCTGCTTCCAGATCCTGAAGCCGGAACAGAAGTTGCAAGCCCACAATTCTCTTTCTCCCTGAAGTTGCTACTGTCAGAGTATTTTATCGCTGTGAAAGAAAACAAAACTGAGATGGAGGGCTATGCCTGTCTTCTGTGTCTGACTGGAAATGCAGCAGGACACTCTGAGAAACGGCACCAAGATCTACAGGCAGTGGAGAAGGAGTAATTCAATTCCCCAAACTTACACTCTTGCCCTCTGTTTGTTTTGTTTTGTTTTGTTTTTTCTGGAAGATGCAAAAGGTGCCACACTTGGGCTCAAGCTCTCAGGACCACAAGCACCTCCACCTATCAGGGGAGCTGGAAGTTGCCTTGGGCTTCAGCCTTCCTCCTGAATGCCCATACCTCATCCTCACCCCAGTTTCCCAGTGTTCTGAGGAGCACACCTGACATGTGACTAACCAGCTTAGGTGTAAATGGATCCATACTTGGAGGGAGACATCCTCCCCCCGCCCCCCCCCCCCGTACAAGAAAGACCAGGAGGCAGAGTCTACCATGAGCTACCATGAGGGGAGGGGGAGAGAAAGGGATGGTCACAGCTGTATCAGTTTGCTTTCTGTTTCTGCAATAAATAACACGACCAAGAGCAACTTGGTCAAGAGGAGGAAAGAGTTCATTTGACTTACAGATTATATATAGTTCATCACTGAGGGAAGACAAAGCCAGAACTCAAAGCAGGAACGTGGAGGTAGACACTATAGAGGGACACTGCTTATTGGCTTGTTCCCATAGCTTGCTCAGATACCTTTCTTATAAAAACCTAGGTCCACCTGCCCAGGGGTGGTGCTGCCCACAGTGGGCTGGGCCTTCCCACATCAATCATTGCTCAGATACATAAATAAATAAGCCCCTCAGACTTGCCCACAGACAGTCTAATTGGGGCAATTCCTCAGTTGAGGTTTCCTCTTCCCTGTTTGTGTCAAGTTGACAGGAAGTAACTGGCACGACGTTCAGAGTCCATGGTGTACTTGAAAGGATTGTCTTTATGAAACCCCACACTATGTAAGGCTACCATACATTGATAAAAGTATATTTTTAAAAATAGCACTCCCTATGGTGCCTCCCTCTTCTGTGCACACACCCTCTCCTAGGTGCCTAGAGCCCATGCCTACACTAAGCTATATGTGCACCCCACTTCATACTGTGGACTCAGTCTCTCTCCCCCTAGCAACCCTTAGAGACCACCTCTGTGGTCAGTCTCCATTCAGACAACTTCAGGAACATATTCTGGTGTGAGAATCAAGAAATGGATCTGGATTGAACTAGTTTGGGGTGCACGCTCAATAAAGCAAGCTGCTTCCTCTGAGTGAATGCTTAGAGAACCCCCTATTAGCATCAGATGACAGCAGGAGAGTACCATTCAGCTCTATAAGAGGAGACGCCTGAGCACATGTCCACAGTCAAGCCATGGGATGCCCCCATCACATCACAAAGAACCCTTGACAGAAGCCAAGAGGACACCAGTGCTGTGTCTTGGACTTCCAGCCCCCAGAACCTCTATGATTCAAAGTTACCCCCTCGCCCACAGTGTTCACCTACAACAGAAAGCACGCTAGCTCCAACCTCTGACTCATTTTGAAATATCCTTAAAGGCCATTTAAGCCAGTCCCCACAGGTAGAATTGTAACAGGCTGTATTAGCTTTTAATAGAAACATATTTTAACACATAGACAACTCACCCAATTGATAAAGCTGCAAATTGATTTCAGTAAATTATGTCAGCTTCAGGGATTTGGTTCTGAGACATAGTGTTTATTTGATAGATTGATTTACAAGTTTCTGCCGCTAAATCAATCCACTGGACCCAACGTTAATCTCCCTGCTCCGCAGCTCCCTCTGGACCTTAGCACCCTGCTCTATGGAACGTCTCTGTCCTCTGCTGTGTGGGTCAGTCTTCCATTGCCCGTGCTGAAACTCAGTCCATCATCAGGCAGGATGGCCTTGTGAACACCTCTACCAAGAACTGTTCCAACAACCAGGTTTGCAGGGGTGACTTCACAACCCTGACCACACCTCTTTCCCTGGTGTCACTTGAAGCGCATGGCTCAATCCATTCGAACCTCAGATGTCTTGTCACTCTGCCTCCCATGCTGGGTAGCCATGGGTCAATGTGTGACTAGAAACAGATGTTCTCCAAGAGAGATCCCCTTCCACCCACCTCCCATAGAGATGTGAATTCAGACTCCATGAACGAAGTTCGCTCTTGGAATGTCATGAGCAGATGACCTCACATGAGAGGGCAATACAAACCATTAGCCCACGGGACCCTGGGGCTTCTTTTCTCCAAAGAAAAGCCCGTGTGTTTGTAATATCGAAAGATGTAGTTATCTGGATAATGAGCTCCAGGATGAACTATTCAAAAGTAGTAAGTGTGTCTTAGAGAAAGCACACAGGAGCTGGGTGTCCAGGCAGAGCCCCCACCACTAGTATCATATTGGGCCAGTGTGATGTCAATAGCCCCCAAACAGATGCACCACACAGCACCAGAAATTAATCATAGCTGTTGACATTTTAATAAGCAGCTGCTTTGGAACATGCCTCAAAACAAACATGGACCAGGACCAAATCTTCTGAAAGGAGACCAGAGGTTATAAAGTGGCTTGCTTTGAAAGAAAAGATGTAATTTTTAATCAGATTCCTCCAGAACTAGGTGCTTACAAGATGATTCCCAAAGGGTGTTTCATGAGATTGGGTCCACAGAACATACAAATTGGTGGCCAGTGTCCTGTGCCCAGGTACCCATGGTGCCTTGATTATCATATGACTCACAGCATCTCACCTAGCTAGGACTCAAGTTCTTTACATGTGAAATGTTTGTGTGTTCCTCTTCCTGTCCTGTGAGCACTGACAGATGCCTTTTGATAGCTGGACATGGATGCCCTTGAGGAGATGGGGGGGTAGGGGGTCCCAGATCAGAAACCATCTTTTCATCAATTAATCACATACCCAAAAGCAGAACCTGAAGAGTCTCCCTGGTTGGAATCTCCCTGGGTGGAACTTCTACTATAGTTCAGATAGATCTCCATTTCAAGTAGTGTGGATCCCAAGATACTACACCCCCTCCCCCCACCCCATCCTCCTGCCAAGCTTCCACAGAGACAGAAGACTGCTGACAGTTCCATGGGGCAGAAAGAGACAGGATTCCAGCTCCACTGTGCTTCTCTGTGTTAGAGGGAAGCAAATTATCTCAGAGCCCACATCCTCTCTACCAATATTTGTCCCAGTAGCAATACCTTTCTCTCTGTGGTTGGTTCTTTGATCATGCAATGTTCCCTGTAGACAATAGGTACAAAGAAAATGTTCGCTCAGGTTGAGACACTGTCATAGAAAAATTTTCTGACCAGTCCAGGCACTGTGCACCACACCATAGACTCCCTGCCAGGTGGTCAGGAGTCTGATGCACATAGAGTAAGGGTGTGGTGGCCAGATATTAAATAGAGGACCGGAGGGAGCAGTTCTATTGCTGTGGGTGCAGGTCAGAGATTAGTTCTTGATCCGTGTTGCCAAGAAGCTTAGAGGCAGCAGATGCAGAAGTTAATGCCATGACAAATACTCTTTGCAGCTCGGTGACCTAGGATGAGGAAGAGGGCTCTGTCCCTAACACCAAGAAGGCTCTACTGATACTCTAGGTATCACAGGCCTCAGTGTGCACTGATCAGGCCTTGCTTCACCCTGCAGTCAAGAAGCAGCTCACACCTTCCCTTTTAGGTTGAGTGGGTTTGGTCTTTGCGTTAGTTCATCTCACAGCAGAAGGCTGGGTCTGCAAGCTGAAGCTTTAGAAACCTCTAGCCTTGGGCTACAGTTGACCCTGAGTAACCTGTATAGCACATTGTCTCACGCTAGAGCCCTCACAACCTTGGAACCTCCTCCAGAAGTCGATGTGAAGCATCTCTGGGTGAAGCATGTGCAGTCAGCTTGGCATAGGAAGGCATGGTGGGTTCACTCTGTATAGAAGCACGCCTGCTTTGCACTGCATGGAAGATTCCTGCACATCTGCCTTCCAGCCTGCAAAAATGGAAAGTGAGATGACCTCCAGAGAAAAGAAACCCACACCTTTTAATCAACTCACAGGTGGGTTTTTAAATTATAATATCAGCAGGCTGAATTCTAGACTGAAGAGGCCAAACCGAAAAATGTCATCCAGCACTTCTCAGAGGCTAAAACACTGACATTTCTAAAAGACAATGCAAAATGGGAAATCCTGAGATAGGCTTTAAAACAATTCTAGGCCCTGGAGAGACTGTTCAGTGGATAAAGCACTTGTTGCACAGGCATAAGGACCCCCTTCTCCCCTTTCCCCCTTTCCTCCTTCCCCCTTTCCCCCTTTCCCTCTTCCTCTTCCCCTTCCCCTCTCTCTCTAACTGAACTTGAGTTTTAAAGTTTGGACCTTGATGGCCTTTCTTTAGCCCCCTTTGCACAGCAGCGTGAGGAGAAAACATACCTTTGTGCTGCCCTGTGAGTTAACTGCTAACCCACTAACTGGAATCCACCTAGCCATAATTTCCTAAATTGTTCCACAGATAGTAATAATCACAAGCATAGCTGCTTAAATTCTCTCCACCACGCCCCACTTTTCTTCCCCCACCACATGACTGCCTAAACAGGAACTGAATGAGGACAATAGACGTACAAGGCCCGAGGGTTTCTCACTTGTTTTTGTTTGCTCTGCTCTTGATTTTTTTATAGGGCCTCATGGCCACTGAGGAGACTCATTCTTCTACTCTGTGCATAGGGACAGAGTGAGATTGGGCCAGGGGACAAGCAGGTACTAACCAGTCCTCCTGCCACCGCTGGGACCAGATGCCGAGTCGGTCCACACTCTGGAGTCCCCCCACCTCAACCCTGGCCCAATCAGCTCTTCTGAGTTGCTGAGACTGATTTTACAAACCAAACTATTCTTTCAAGGAATTATGTCAATTTACCCTGCCACCATCAATTCACGATTATGACACACACTGGCCCCAGTAGTGCCAACACTACAGTTTTCAAACATGTTAATTCTGTACATTTTTATACAGTTATTCTAATATACACTGGGGAGGTGACATTCTATTTGTGGCTATCAACATTTAGATAGTGTGATTTACATGACGACTTCACAACTCTCAGCCATTTGGTTGACTGATTTAAAAAATAAAAATATCAGGAACCCAGTAAAATTGGAAAAATAACTTTTAATATAAATATATTCTATGTAGTATTGGAAACATGCTAAAAATTGCTTCTTTTTCTTCTGAAAAATGGAATTTTACGGGCTTCCTATGTGTTGTGTAGTAATCCTAACTTAAAGGGAAAATGAAGCTTTGATTTGGCCTGGACACTCAGCTCAAAACTGTAGGCCTAATGTTCTTCTCCTTACTGTATTCCAGCTCATGGAATGTGAAGTTATATATCCTTTCAGGTTGTGTGTGTATGGGTCTGTGTGTGTCTGTGTGTCTGAGGTCTGTGTGTGTCTGTGTGTCTGAGTGTGTCTGTGTGTCTATGTGTGTGTGTGTCTGTATCTGTCTATTTCTGCAAATGTGTGTGGTATCTTTGTGTGTGTCTGTTTCTATGTGTGTCTTTGTGTTTATGTGTGCGTATATGTGTGTTTGTGTGTGTGTACATGTGTGTGTGTGTGTGTGTGTGTGTGTGTGTGCAAATATACACACATCTATGTGCACTAAAGTATGGAGATCAGAGGTCAAATTTTGATGTCTTCCTCATGGCCTGTTTGTTTTGAGACAGGGTCTCTCTGAACCTGGCATTCAGGGATTCAGCTGAACTGTCTGGACAGGGAGCCCCTGGGTTCCCCCACTCACCCACCCCCAGTCTTTGCCCCAGAGCCTGGATTCTTGCTTTGTTTTGTTTGTGGGTTCTATGGTGGGACTCAGGTCCTCTGGCAAGCTCCTGACAGACTGACAGAGCAAGCACCAGACAGACTGAGGCATCTCTAATCTGAGTGTCTCTTTCTCTTCTGCCTATTACTCTTTATTTGTGGTAGCCAAGCCTCCCCCAAAGCCCTTAGAATTTGAGTTCCTTTATTTCAAAGAGTAAAGAGGACACCTTTAATGGTGTCAACCCCACCCCTGTAGACAGTCTCTGAATTGAATTTTCAGTTCCCTGTGGCAAGACTGCCCACTTCTGAGAGACGTGGTCTGACCCATGCACTTAAATTGCGCACACTGGGCCTGCAGCCTCAGTCAATCAGCAGTCTCCCCTGAGGTGCGTTTGGAATACAGGAGTTGCAGAAGTTGGTGGTCATGGCTGCTGATTGTCACGGTACCTGGGTATGGAGCCACACTGAGTGATGTCCAGGAAGGGGCATTTTGAGGTGAAAAGTCACAGCTTGCAAGCCCAGCTCAGCTGGAGAACTGGAAATTAAAGTTAAGTCACATGGGTAGGAAAGGTTGCAGGAACACAAGCTTTATTTCATTTTGTAAACACTGTAAAATATTTTAGTTATTATTCATGCATGCATGCAATAATGTGATTGGATCCAATCCACTCCCCACTTACCCCTTCTAAATCCTCCTCCACCCCGGTTTTCCCATTTCATTCCCTCTCCCTCTCCCTCTCCCTCTCCCTCTCCCTCTCCCTCTCCCCCTCCCACTCCCACTCCTCCTCCCCCCCCTCCTCCTCCCCCTCTCCCTCCCTGCATGGACTGTGTGCATGAGTGTAGAACCACCTACTGACTCTGCCTTCTCCAATACCCATTGATTGCCAGGAGCTCTTTAAATTTGGTGGGGACTTCATACGCCCCTGCTCAACCCATGCTGGGTTTTTGTGGTTTGAACTTGGGCTTGTTTTGTGCACACAGCCCCACCATTGGCCCCCAGCCACAGTGAGTTCCTTGTGCAACTACAGTTTCACTGCAGACATCCACTACCACTGGCTCCTAACATCCTTGCGTTCCCTCTTTGAAGATGACCCTTGAGGGTTGTGGAGAGGGGTGTGATATAGACATCACTTTTAGAGGTGAGCACCCCACACTACTTTCTACACAATAATACTGCGTTGGCATCTGCATTAATTGCCATCTGCTATAAAAAGGAAACTTCTCTGATGAAAGTTGTGAGCTGCAGTAATCTATGGGGCCTGTGTGCTACTGTGTCCAATAAGCAGCATAACAGGAGCAGCTTCTCCTCTCAGGCTGTAACCAGCCTCTGTTCTGGGGACCAATTAACAGTATCAGACATGAGTTGGAAGTGAACCTTTAAATGCTGTGGGTGATAGAGCCAGGTTAGACCCCAAAGGCCTCCAGGCAGAAGGATTTGGGGAAAGACTTGATTTGGGGGAAGGTTCTTGCCCAAATCAAGATATTCTGTTATCGCTGTACGTATGCCCCATGTATCCTAGTCAGCATGCCCCAAAAGAACGGGATTGCATGGGAAATGGAATGAAAGAATCCACATCACCTAGGGAACACTATACACAGTCGGTTTATTTTGCATGGATCGACAGGTTAAAAACCTGATTCTTTGAAAGTCTGGTGACACAGAACCAGAGACTATTTTGAAGCCTAACTGGGTAGTTCTGCTCATACAAAATAAATACATATATATTTTCCCATTCTCTATCTCCAATGAGAGCACAGCCACAGAGAATGGACCACTGGGAAAATCCTTTTTTATTAAACAAGAAGGCTCAGCCTGAGACCCAGTTTCATAGCAGGGAGGAAGTGTTTTCAGGGTTGATAGGGTGTGTGGGCAGGGACAGCCGCACATGTCCAGGACACCTGCTGACTTGAGCTTGGGAACGTTGGAAATGGGGTCCATCCCTCTCATCTCAAGTGTTTCACTCAAAAATCAGCTGTTTTTGTTATAGAAACAATGGAGTGTTACTGGAAAGTGCATCCCAGAGCAGGACTGAGAGATGGCTCGGTCTGTAGAATGTTGATCTTGCAAACATGAGAGTTGGTGGACATTTTTTATTTTACTGGGTTCTTATATCTACCACCCTTTCAATCCTCATTCCAGCCTGATCCCTTGCAACCCCCCAACACTTAGTAACACTTGATAGGAGAGAAAGAAGATTAGAGAGAAAAGGGGGCATATTGCTAGGGGCAGTCCAATCTTGCAGAGGACCTGAGTTTGGTCTCCATGATGGGTACCTCACAACTATCTGTAATTCTAGCTCCAGAGTATTTGACCTTATCTGGGCTTTTTGGACACCTGCGCTCATGTACACACACACACACACACACACACACACACACACACATACACACACACCACAATAAAATTAATGTATTTTTAAAAGCAAACAAATACTACCACTAATACTTATTAACACATGCTCACATGAGATATCTAGGGGACCAAATGGAGCTCCTATATCTGCCCATCAACAGATGGAGATTGACAGATTGCTCTATGTGCTCTATGTGCATATCACAGAATGAGCTGGTGAGAAAGAAGGATACCCTGGTACACACTGCAAGGAGGGTTCACCTTGGAAGCATCATGCTTAGTGGTGAGGCCAGACACCCAAGGCTCCATGTATGCCTCCTCCATGAGACTCTAGGAAGGGAAGAAGATATGAATCTTCAAACTGAGGGAGCGGTGAGAGAGACACACTGCTCAGTGCCTGCGGGGTCTGCTTTTGGATGGACAAGTTTTCTATAACTACACAAAAGTAGTTGTACAGCATTGTGATTGGACCTACTGCCACTGTGCTGTTTACTTTAAAGGGTTAAAAGAGAGACAGAGATAGACAGAGAGAGAGACAGAGACAAAGACAGAGAGATGGGGAGAGGCCTGCTTTTCTGCTAAGCGAAGACTGGAGATGGTGGCTGCATAAGCCAGGAGTTGTCTTCCAGCACCATAACCTTGCAGTTTTGACCCTGGAGGATCAAATGTCTCTTGTTTGAGGTGAGTATTTCAGGGTTCCCTTTAAACAGTCCAAACAGGCTGATGTATTCCCTGACAAGCTAAACTTTCTTGAATCAAAAATACCTTAGCTTGTAACTGGGCAAAGATGCTCTGGATTCCTCCATAGTTGGTGTCAAGCTCATCTGAATCCCAGACAACAGAGACCAATGATTATGTGCACATTAAGAAATGATCCTTGGCCGGGCAGTGGTGGTGCATGCCTTTAATTCCAGGACTTGGGAGGCAGAGGCAGGTGAGTTTGAGGCCAGCCTGGTCTACAGAGTGAGTTCCAGGACAGCCAGAGCTAAACAGAGAAACCCTGTCTCAAAACACACACACAGAGAGAGAGAGAGAGAGAGAGAGAGAGAGAGATGATCCTTGATGGTTGCATCCTGTCCCGGCTACAGAACAGGTCTGCACAGTGCCCTGTGTCTCTTCTCTACCCTGACGAGCACGTCTGGGCTGGAAAGCTCGGCACACTCTATAGGATGGTTCCATTTGATTTTTATAGATCAATAGTTGATTGCTTGTAAAAAGTCCCAGGTAAAGTGATCCTCCCAGGACAATTCACCAAGAGCTGGGCTCCGTCCCTCCCTTGCATCTGAGTCTTGTTCCTGTTCTCAGTCAACCAACACTCATCCCAATGCCATCCTGACCCAAGCGTTCAGCAAGATGGAGGCAGTCCCTCCAGGTTCCAGACCGACAGCTGGAGTCTGTTTAAAACATATTGGGAAGAGCAGCTGAGGATGCTGGCCTTGAGGGTGAGAGAAGGAGCTGTGTAGAGAAAGGATCAGACCTGCTGAGGTCCACACTGCAGCCAGAAGCAGGGCTTTGGTGATCACATTCCTGCCTACACCAGAGCACTTAGCCCATACCTTGCAAGTAGCAGAATCCATTGCCAGATCTTAAAGAAGACACTAAGCAAGATGAGATTTCAGAGTGTGAAAAGCTTCCTTGAGGTGGGGGCTTGGAGAGAAATTTCCTGAGCCTGCTATAAAAATGAATGTCAAATCAGCTTTCTTATCTTGAAAATGTTGTAAAAATAACTCATTTTGAGTTTGGGGTGCGAACAGATAACAGTCATGATAGCTGTCATTCACCGAGTGCTTAGGCATCAAGCCAAAGGTCTCGGGTACACGATCTCATTTAATTTAATCCTAGAAGGATTTGCAAGTTAGACTTGATCACCTGCCTCTCACTGGGAACAGGAAGTGTCAGAGTATTCACGGTTCTGATTGAATGCATCCTCCCATCAGAACCAAGCTGGGTCTGAACCCTCGATTTTCTGGCGAAGTCAAGGCCTCAGCAGTTCTTGCCTGAGCTGGATACCCAACTCCAGTACACAGAACAGGCACAGGGTGTCTAACGTCTAACAGACAAGGAATTGAGGCTGGGAGAAGTCTCCTCAGCCTGGAAGCTCTGGAAGCTGAGGTCCTCTTAGCCATGCTGCTTTTAGAGATCAGAAGAGAATATATGGTGTTGCTGTTTGAGAGCGCTTGCTGCCAAGGCAGATGACTTGAGTTTCATGGTGGTTGGAGACAGAACTGGTGATTTCTGCGAGTTGTCCTCTGTCCTACACACATAGCACATGAGCCACATGTATTGATACCCACATACATGAGCACACAGAGAGATAGACAGATAGACAGACAGACAGATGGTCAGATGGACAGATAGACAGAGAGGCAGTCAGATAGACAGATGGACAGATAGGCAGGCAGGCGGGTGGGTGGGTGGGTGGATGGACAGACAGATGGGTAGGTGTGCTGGTGGGTGTATGGATGAGTGGGTGGGTGGGTGGATGGACAAACAGATAAATGCAAATTAAACCTTTTTTTGAAAAATGGTAACATGTCTTGGTTTTTGTGTCATCATTAACTACCAACATCTCAAATGAAAGGAAATACCTCACATTCATGTTATATCACAAATAAGACCTTGAATGACTTAGAAAAGAACAAAATATTTTAGATTCCATGAAGCATGATTGTGTCCAACACATCCAGAGAGACCAGGTACCAAGTAGGGTGACAGAGCCATCCTACAGAACAACCGAGGGCAGAAAGTCTGGGGAAGGATGCAGGATTGAGGCCCCATGTCTCACTGCTTATATCACATGTGGCCAGAATGAAGGTTCGCATGACAGGCCTGATGCTGGAGGTGGCCACACCCAGACCAGTGATTCTTCACAGTGAGTCTTTCCAGCAGCCGCATCCTTAGAAACAAACTTCTTATTCTTATGTTTAAATGATTGTACACAATTGTGGTCAACATCTCTACTTTCCAGAAAATGCAGAGTGATTTATTTAAAAAAATGAATCCAAGCCCTCCAATAAACCGCATTTGAAACTGTGACTGAGTCTAAAATTCAAAAAGAAATGAGATAGTGATTTGAGTTCTGTAATTCTAGGTCTGTGTGTGATTCCTGCCAGGGAAGGGACATCCTGTGAAATCAGATCTCTGGTGACTGGTCTGTCCACACCAAGCTCTGTTCCTCACAGTGGATAGAGGGAATCCTGTGATGAACGGGAACCGGTGAGCAGTTATTCCGTCTCTTGCTTTGCTGTGCGTGGGTCTGTGTGTGATTACAGATGGCATCAAACAGCATAGCCAACACCCTTGGTCTTCAGGATCACCACACTCATGCTCCAGGGCTGGGGGAGGGAAGGCTCAGTCCACAAAGCTGTCTGTGCAAACCTGGGAACCTGAGTTAGTTCCACAGAAAGCATAAATAGCCCTGGCGTGGTGGTAAGTTCTACATGGGATGGTGTAACCAGGAGGATCCCTGTAGCCACTGGGCAGCCAGGGTATCCTACATGGTGAGTGCCAAGCCAATGAGAGATTCTGTCTCAAAGAACAGTGAGTGGTAACTGAGGAGCAATATCGAGGCTGTCCTCTGGCCTTCAGAGGCACAGGCACACATGTGCAAGTGTACACACACACACACACATGTGCATGAAAAACACTCCAGTCAAGTCTTGGATCATTGAGGTGTTTAAGAGGGGTCTCTGGGATCCTCAAATCTGAACATCACTAACCCCAAAGCAGAGCTTTAGATTTCAAGCAGCACCCAGAGGCTCTGTCACATTTGTTGCAAAGTTTATTTTCATGACGAAGTTGACGTCAGCATAAACTAAGGATGAAAAGGACTTAAGGCAGATCTTAGGATCCAGCCATAAGGCAGGCTGATCTTAGGATCCAGCCATAAGGCAGACTGATCTTAGATCCAGTAATGAGACAGATCTTAGGATCCAGTAATGAGACAGATTTTAGGATTCAGTAATGAGACAGATTTTAGGATTCAGCCATGAGGCAGATCTTAGGTTTCTGCCAAGGGACAGATCTTAGCATCCAGCCACGAGGCAGATCTAAGATCCAGCCACGAGGCAGATCTCAAAGCTCATCTTAGGATCCCACCATGAGAAGCTGGTTCACAAGAGCACAGCTGTAACATTTCTCAATAACAGGCTGAAGAATCTTTAAGTAATAGATCTCAATAACAAGAATCTTCAAGTAAATTCAAAGTGTTTCCTATTTGACTCTAATGCATATCTATAGATTTTGGGGAAGTGGGAGAAGATAGTCACCTCCTTTTCATACCTGGCCAGGAGATAAACACTTGCAGGCAGGCACCAAATTAGCCAGCTTATCCTGCTGTAACCAAATGCCAGGGTGATCACCAGCAAGGTCAGGTCTGCTGAGGGACCACTTCCTCTACAGCCCGGCTTCTCTCCAGTGGGCCTCGCTCAGCCTGTGTCATGTAATTGAATGTGAGAGCTATGGAAGGACTGTCAACAGTGAGACACCTCTGGATGTGCATCAACCAAATATCAATTAGAACGTTAGGGAATATGAGGATCTGTCCTGTGACTTCACGGTGGCTTCAGATCTGAGGACAGGACAGCACACTTTGCTGTGTGTTTGCTGGCCCATCACCTAACACCAGCAGATACTGCATGCAAAGCGGGCGTAGACTCCAGATTGCCTCTTACCGTGAACCACACACATATGAGGGTTTCTGCTCCTATAGCAACATAGCCGTTTAATTACAGAAAACGAAGACATTTAATATTTTATCCTCAGGAAGGAAGTACCAAGTCACCATATCATCCTGTTAGAATATTTGATTTTTTAAATTGCTATTTGAGTTAATAACTTGAGTTTCATTTTTTAAAAAATCATTAAACAAATTTTGGCTTGGGATTAGAACAGAATTTCTAATAATCTCTAAAGGTTCTAAACATACTTCTGCCGTTTTCAGCCTTCTCAGAATTGACGATTATAAAACCAAAATATCGATAAATTATTTTTAAAAAGTGAATATAATCTATGTCCCGCAGGATCAAATACTCAGGCAAGATTCAACCTCTAGGTAAAAATAGAGAAACATTTCCATCTCATCCACATGCAAATTTGCTTTCATCTTTAATAAATGATAACCTTGTGTGTATGCTAAAGAGATGTTTTAAAATAAATTTCCTTATCATTTATTATCAGTAAGTCTTTCTTTGTATACCTAGTTTATCTCCCTGAAAGTGCTATGAGATTTTTCTCACTGGAAAGGGGTGGTGATTGGAGATTTAAGAAGACTATATGAGCTGGTGATAGGGCTCAGCAAGTAAGTCACCTGCTCCCCAGCCCAAGGACATCTTCATCTTCAGGACCCAGATGGTAGAAAGAGAGAAACAATTCCTGCATGTTGTCTTCTGAATTCCATAGGGACACTGTGGCATGCCATGCATGTGTATGCACACACCATAAAACAGTTTTTAATAAGAGAAGGCCAACTCTAAGGGAAAGAATACAAAAGCTGACAAGAAAGTATACAAACCCTCCATCCCTTTCCCAAGGGTCCGTGAAATAAAGATTTCCCTCAACTCTGTGTGTGTGTCTGTCTGTCTGTTTGTGTGCGTGTGTACACCTGTATGTATGGCACATTCAGGCCAGAGGTGACTCTCAGCCATCTTCCTTACCTACTCTCCACTTTAATTTTTGAGGCATGGTCTCTGACTGAGCCTGGAGCTCACTACTTAGGCTAGCCTAGCAAGCAGGAATCCTCCTTTCTCTGCTTCTCCAGGGTTGGGTTATAGGTTCAAGCCTCTGCACGTGGCCATTTAGGGGGTGATAGGGATTGAACTTGGGTCCTCACATTTTCTCTCCAAGCCCTTTAATGACTGAGTCCTCTCTCCAGCCCCTAACATTCTCACCTGTAATAAGATTGATTAAGCTTCAATTGCGATGTATTTTAGAAGATATATTCAGAGCTCAGCAGGTCCAGAATCCTCATGCACTGTCTGCTCTCGACATGTTCTCCGTTTTCCTCCAAACCAAAGATGAGGCTTTCTGAGAACAGAACCCTGAGATGGTAATTGTACCCGCTCCCTGCCTTCTGCCATAACAAGTTACATCAGACTTACACCCTAGAACCAACAATTCACTTGCTTCAAGAGTTGGAAGTCGTAAATCTCAAGCCAGCACCCAGATACTAAAGCCAAGAACTGGCTTCTGTGTGAGCTCATGGATGTGTACCTATGACTATGTCTCAGTGTCACGAACTCTCTGTACCTCTTGACTGGTGTGTCCTTTCTCATCTCTACAGACTTTGTTTCCATGAATACATTACCTATGTGTCTCTGGGACCTCCTGCCTTGTCTAGGAGTTCTGTTATTACAATTGTGGTCTCACTTGGTTGGTCCAGGACAATGTCTCTATGAGACTAAGAATTTAATCCAAAAACTTCCATTTGCACGAGTCATTAAAGTATGTCCGTGGGGCTTTGGCTTAGGAAGGAGACAGTGGGTGAGGATCCTAGCGCCTTGGGCCTTCGGTAGCTCTCAGTCTGTCTTATACAGACTCTTTCTCCTAAGACCTGGTCCCTTGGTCTGCGGTTGGGGTCAGGGCTACAGTTTCTGCACCTCTGTGAATTTGCTTGCTCATCCCCTGAGTTGTAATTAGTTGCCAAGTTGTGGCAGATGGGAAAGAGGTGAGGCTTCAAAGGGATTAACAACACGCCAGTGACTCACAGACGACTTACATGGGCAGGAGATTGGGGAAAAAACCACTGGTGTTAGTGGTTCCTGTGAGGGAAGTGGGCTGAGCCAGTGATGAAGGTGAGCAGAGGGGAAAGAGAAAGGCCAGGGTCTCTGAGGAAGAATGAATGGAATGGGGTCCTGTCTGCCAGCTACAGAGGGGACACGGCTGATATGGAGAGCAATGGTCTCTTGATAGATTCTCTGACTTGGGCAAGGCTGGCTTCTGAATGGTCTGCAGTCATGGGAGTCCTCTTAAGTTAGAGAGGGGTCCTGGAATTAGAGGATATTCTAGGATATAGTAAACTGAGTAGGGAATCTATGTAGTATTAACAGGAAAATAATGGTGAAAGCCAGGATCCTAGACTGGATGGCATATGTGACACAAAGGTGTTATCTGTGAGAGAGGCTCTGACTGTGGGGCCCTTCACCGTGAGGTTGGGGTAAGACACAACCCAACAGCAGACTCGGCCAGATACAACCCCTCCCAGAAAAAACACACCCTGACATGACCATACACGAGCTAAATGGCCATGAAGTGGGAACATCCAGATTGTGTGAGTACCCATTAGAGTTAGGGATTCCGTGTACAAAATACCAGGCCTGGGTGTCTTTGTGGAAGGCACCCAAGAAAAGGCAGGCATCCCTGAGTGAGGGAGGGGGTACTCATCCCAGCGTCCCAACTCACACACAAGGAAGCAGATTTTATTTTTCTATAACTCACATTATGTTGGCAACAAGCAAATATAGGAGAGATTCAATAATATCAGGTTTAAGAGTTAAGCCTAAAAGCCCCGACTGATGAATGTAAGGAATAAAAAAATCACACACTGTTGCTGTGAGATCGCTCAGCTGGTGAAGTTCCCGATGCGCACACACAAGGATCTGAAGCACTCAGGTGAAAGTTGGCATGGTGGCGAGTATCTGCGGATTTCTAACATTCACTGGCCAACCAATCCAGCTTTATCACTACTAGGTCCAGGTCAGTGAGACACCTTGTCTCAAAAACTAAAATGGAGCCTTTCAGCCAAGCTTGCCAGCAGACCTGCTGCCATGGGCCATGAGATCTGAGGTCAGAGGAAGGCACCCAGGTTGTGTATTCTGCAGGCAGGCACAACAAACACCAGCTTGTCTGCATGCTGTGGACTTTGCTGAGCAACACGGCCATATTAAGTGCATTGCAAAGGACCTCATTGATGACCCTAGTTTTGGCACTCCCTTGTGAAGGTGGCCTTTCATGATCCCTACCCATCTAAGAAGCAGAGGAAGCTGTTGACCACTGCAGGGGGAGTCCACACCTGGCAACCTGTGTACTGAGGCACAAAGGCCCACACAGAAGCAGCAATGCTTTGCCCGTGGGCACCACTCCTGCAGGTACTACGATGTGTTGTCTGGAAGAGAATCCTGGGAAGAGAGGCAAGCTGGCACAAGCCTCCAGGGTTTCTTCCACAATCATCTCCCATGACTGTGGAGCCCAAGAAGGCCCAACTAAAGCTTCGTTGAGGATCCAAGGTGATTTTCTCAGCCATGAGAACTGTTGTTGGCCTGGTTGCCAGGAGAGAGAGAATTGACAAACTTAACTGTCTGTGTGTACCACAAGTACAAGGCAAACAGGAAATGCTGGACACGTGTCTAAGGCCTGGCCATCAATACTGAGGATCATCCCTTTGGAGGTGGTAACCACCCACACACATTAGCAGGCCCTCTATTATTTGAAGAGATCCCCCTTCTAGGTGCAAACCTGGACTCATTGCATGCACACTGCAGATATGTATACACAGGTGCACACAAGCAACAAAGTTGCCAACAGAAACAGGGAAACATAGTAGCTCTTAAAAGAAACATGGCATAGTTAGAAAGAAAAGAGTGCAAGTCTGACTAGCTCCTGGGGATATTCCAGCAGGAAGGAGAAGCTGGAGAGTCCCACTGAGGTCAGGTCTGCTCATATTTAACACGTGAGCAGCAATACTTGTCAGTAAGAGATCTGATCCAATACAGACCCCAGTGTCTGACTGCACGGAGAGGCCTCCGTGAACTTCACTGGCAGATAAAGCTGTGACCACAGAACCTAGGCAAGAGGAAGAAAGTGAGCCAAGATCTGAAGATATGCGACTGGGGTATGATGCCCTGGCACGCTCAGGAAAAACCACACCAGTTCTTGCTTTAAGTTCTAGTGTTCATAATGTCATTAGTGAATTACCTAATAGCGGAAGAAGTATGGTTTGCACTGGCATCGTCTGTAAGTAAAGCATTGTGCACCAGTGAGCTCTCTCAATGACGACCATTCTCCCCATGCTTTGAAGCCACAGGGTTGGTGTGACCACTCTCCACATGCACTGACCTCGTGGTTGATGTCACCACTCTCCCCATGTGCTGAAACCTCACGTAGAATTTAAATCCCAACAAATGGACCCTCATTTCCCATGTGCTGCACCACAGCAGCTTCTCCTAGAATTGAGTCGGCTTCTAGGGTGCTGGGCGTCGCAGCTGGGATGTGGCCAGCAGACACTGAACTGACACTGCATCAGGGCATGGAGGATATGCTTGTCCCTGCTGGCTTCTGGCTGTGGCCTGTGGTGTTCACCCAGGTAAGCCTGAGCCTGACTCTTCCTGTAACTGCCCCACTAGGGAGGACTGACTATTCTCTGGCCGAGTCTCCCATGTTTCTCCTAGTCTTGTGGTGTCCTCACATTCTCCCAGCTCTGAGCTAAAGGGAGTTCAGATGGCACCCAACTGTCTCTACCTCACACATCACCCTTCAGTTTTGAGGCTCTAGGGCTCCTCACCAGGCAGGGACTCTAAGGCTACTCCCATGGGAGTCTAACAGTAATGGTGACTCTTCCCCTTTTCTTCCTTTCCACCATCAGGCAAGAAGAGTTCTTGTCTGTTCTCAGAAAAGGAGGAAAATCATTCTAGACCGAGTTTACTCAAGCCTGTCTGCCAGCCCTGAGGGTTGATGGGTTCTTGGGGCTCAGAAAGCAGCTTGAGAGCACTGACATGCATTTCCAAAGTCTATCTTTAACCCCATCACTTCACGTATACATCTGTGTTTCTTTTCTACATCCCCTGCCTCAAGAAGCCTATTCCAATGTCCCCAAGTGAGAGTTGGGACAGGAGGCAAAATGAGACACAAGAAGGCATTCTAGTGAGCTCCGTAGTCCTGGCAATGCTGCCATGACAGACAGACATGGCAGGGTGGCAATTTGTAACAGTAGAGCAGTGTGTATGGCTAACAGTTGGAGTCTGGGAAGTCCAAGATCAAAGAGCGACATCTAAGGAAGGCTGCTTTCTTACATCAGAGTATGGTAGAGTCATGGGAACATAAGAAAAAGAGCCAGAGGAGCCAAGCTCAAGTGTTAACGCATGCTATGAAATAAGGTTCCTACTCCCACAGAAGAGATAGTTATCCACACATAGAGGTGAGCACCCAACAACTTCATAAGGTCCTACCACTCAGCAGCCTGGTTGAGTTCCCAACCATCTTAATTAGGATTATCCATACATTGAAACACCATGACCAAAAGCAAGTTGGAGAAGAAAGGGTTTATTTGGCTTACATTTCCACATCGTGGTTCATCATGAAAGGAACTCAGTACAGGAACTCGAACAGGGCAAGAACCTGAGGCAGGAACTTAGGCAGAGGCTGCAGAGGAATGCTGCTTACTGGCTTGCTCAGCCTGCTTTCTTACAGAACTCAGGACCACCAGCCCAGGGATAGCACTGCCCATAATAGCCTTGGCCTTTCCCCATTGATCATTCATTAGGAAAATGCCTTACCTACAGCCTGACCTTATGGAGGAATTTTCTCAGTTTCAACTTCCTCCTCACTAATGGCTCTAGCTGGCATCAATTGACATAAAACTAGCCAGCACGCCAGCACATGAGCCACATTCAACCCACATCAGCGAGATCCATACATGGGCACCAACTTTATGCCAGTCTTTCAGCGCCTGCTTCCAGCTGGGCAATGCCCCGGGAACCACATTGTGAGTCTCTGGTAGGGAAAGTCCAATTTTCTAAAAATTAGCTATTTTGCCTTTGAGTGAAAAAAAAAAAAACCTCAATTTCTGCAAATAACATATTATATTGCCAAAGCAGAGGAAAAAAATAATAAGAGTGTAAGTCAGAAAGTGTTTTGACTTTTGGTAATTTATAAGGTTTAAAGAACTAGCCCATTTGTCAAAGATGAATGATGCATTAATTTCCAGCCTGGTTGAGCTCCTGTAGAAGACAAAAGGGCTGGTTCTAAACGTGTTCGTCATGTGTATTGACAGCTTAAGATAAAAGTACGAATTTCAAATGGAGCAGAACATGGGAAGGAAGAGATGAACAATTGGGAAAGAATCAGGTAGCGATTGTGTTGCTGTGTATGTGCACACACACATGTGCATGAGTGGAGTGCAGACATACCCACCAGCACTTCAGCAAAAGGCACCCCTCCATGCCAGAAAGTCTGCTGTTTTCAACAGACATGACTTTTGTGGTAGGGAAAAGAATGTGTCCCTAAAATGCCCATGTCCCAATCCTGGAGTCCTGTGAGCTTGTTACTTTACAGCAGTGATCCTCAGCCTGTGGGTTGTGACTCATTGTGGGGGGGGGGGGAGGATCAGATATTTACATTACAATTCATAACAATAGCAAATTTGAAGTAGTGTTAAAATAACTTTATGCTTGGGGATCACACAACACAAGGAGCTGTATTAGGGTCACGGTGTTAGGAAAGTTGAGAACCACTGCCTTACAAGGTAAGATGGATTTTGCCAGTGTGACTCGGTTAATGATTGTGCAATGGAGTAGCAATGGACCCAGGGTGTCATGCATGCTAGGCAAGCTTTCTACTGGCTAAGCTCCTCCCCAGCCCTAAAGGACGAGTCTGCAGAGAACCTTTTTAGCCAGGGCCACAGGCTGATGGTGCAGATAGGAGTTGACAGGTTCCTAGTGTAGAAAACCAGAGTGTGCACATGCTCCTTTATACGTGTGCATGCACGTCTTTGCACATGACTGTATATGCATATGTGGTGGAAGGTTCAATGTCTCCAACCCAATAAAAAGAGGTCAGATCAATAATAATGAGACCAAAAACATGCAGGAAACACATGGCCGCATTCTGAAGCCCGGAGGAGGCCAACTGCCCGTGCAATCTCTTCATTTCAAAAGCATGGCTTTTGCCATATCCACAGATACAATCCCCCACCTGTGGACAGATATGTCCCCTCTTACTTGACCCCTCTATACCCTGCTAGGCTTGTTCTCTAGCCAACACAGGGTGAGCATCACCTGGCCACACATGGGACCTCCGAATGGAAGGTTTTGTAATCAATTAAAAAAACTCGACCTGAATACACATTTGACTTTTCCTTATGTTTAATTAAGTCTAATTAAACAATGCTGACATCTTCCTGGCACCTGTGGTGCAATTACGTTAAATATTTAATGCCTGTGAAGGATTAGGCTGCGCTTCTAATCTATAGCTGCAATCTGTTTCCTCTCTGGAGTGCTTTTAATTTAGTTCTGTCTTCATAGGATGAGTTACATTTCAAAGGAAATTGTTAAGGACCCAGGCACTGGACAAGCAAATCTGTGGAAGGTTGAGCTGCCAAGCCAGCGTTGCTCATATGTGGGTCCACGCCCAGGTGTGTATTCCCAGCAAGGCAAAAACATCAAGAGGCCATCAGAAACATTTACAAGTTCATTCATGTCACATGATACGTGGCATGGGTGAGAAATGCCCCCCACGGTCTTAGGCATATGACTTCTTGATCCCCAGTTGGTGGTGCTGTTTAGGGAGGTTTAGGGGGTGCTGCCTTGCTGGAGGAAGTGTGTCACTGAAGGTGCGATCAGAAACCTTAAGCCACTTCTGCTTCACTCTATCTTTGCTCCTGCTGCCTTGTTTCTCCGCCATGATAGACCCTTACACCTCTGGAACCATAAACCCAAATAAACTCTGCCTTATAGATTCCTTTAGGTCATGGTGTTGGCCTCTATAAGGTCCTTTAGGCCATGGTGTTGGCCTCTATAAGGTCCTTTAGGTCATGGTGTTGGCCTCTATAAGTTCCTTTAGGTCATGGTGTTGGCCTCTATAAGGTCCTTTAGGCCATGGTGTTGGCCTCTATAAGGTCCTTTAGGCCATGGTGTTGGCCTCTATAAGGTCCTTTAGGCCATGGTGTTGGCCTCTATAAGTTCCTTTAGGCCATGGTGTTCTATCACAGCAACAGAAAAGTAACTGCAACACTTGGGAAATAGCTGGCATTTCTTTGCAGCTCTCTGGCTATTTCTCCCAAAGAACTGTCAACTGCAAAAGTGATGGTGATGGTGATGACGACGACGACAACGATGATAACATTGACAATGACTAAGATGATGCTGATGCTGACTATGACGACAATGACTACATTGGCAACAATGACAATGATGATGATGACGATGATGATGACAATGATGACAATGATGATGATGACGACGATGACAATGACATTGACAATGATGACGATGATAATGACAATAACAATGATGCTGATAACAGCATCAATAATTTTAAAAATACATTTGTAGGTCTCTACCCACTCCTGTCCCCTACCTGGCCATGCTCCTGCCAGGGAAGTGAGACCAGGTGACAGAGCTGAACACCAGCTTTAGGCCACGATTGAGGATGTCGGTAACACATCTTGCCCCTCCTGTGGAGGACAATATAATCATTGCTCTTATGCGCAGGAAAGACTTCTCAGAGAGAGATTCCACGTGTTCTCCACACAGGTAGCAACTGGTACAAGGCCTGGGAACCTGAGGCTTTGCTTGGCTTCTCTAACAATATTTTAAATGAATTCAGTAATAAAAGACACGTTCAGGTGGCTTTGCCAGTCAGATCCTCTCTGTTTCTAGGTAACTGTCCAGGTCTTTTTTTTTTTTAAATCTATTTAGATTTACTTACTATATGTGTAGGTGTTGCCTGAGTGTATGCATGTCCACCAGGTCTGTACAGTACCACGGTTGTCAGGAAAGATCATTAGATTCCTTGAAACTGGAGATATAGATGGTTATAAGCCACCATGTGTGTGCAGGGAGCCAACCCTAGGTCCTCTGCAATAGTAGCCAGTGCTCTGACCTCTGACCACCTCTCCAGCCCCACTTCCTAGATCTTTAAAGCTCTTCCCTCCTTAGCAGAGTCTCTCCAATGCTTCCTACCTAGAAACTGGAACAGAACACCCAGGCATCCCTTTTCTGAAGTTATTATGTGAAAGTCTAAAACATAAATGGTCACAGTAAGCACGTGTTTGGTGCTGGCTCCCCTGTCTTCTGCTTTCAGATTTGGGGATAGAGGCCAAAGCGGACTCCACTCCTTAAGATTAAGGTCCAACTCCCTGGAAGAGACTTCAGGTCAGTCAAGAACTGATGGTTGCAGCTGCATTAAGACCCATCCAGGGATAAAAGGCAAGGCAGGCTGAGGTAGAGAGCCAGACACATGGGCAGAATAAGATTCATGCTTCATTCATAGCTCAGGGGTCATTACCTAGAGGGAGAAAGAAACACACAGGTCAGAGATCTGCAGGACAAGCAAATACAGCTCCTGAGGAGTCGGGTACAATTACTGCAAGAAATTCACCCCAAATGGAAGTTAGCCATGAGGACTGGTGGGCAGCTGCTCCTCCCCACCTGTTGAGGAGGCCGAATGTGCATCTGCAGGATCTCAGCCTGGTGTTCCGAAGTAACTTTCCACTTATGTAAAATTAATAGGGATTTCATTATGAAATCCATGTGACTCCTAATTAAACGCTTCCTGTCACTGGAAACAGAAGGTGGAGGCTCCTTAAGCTGGGGTTTTGTTGCCCTCTAGTGAGAGAGGTCAGCATTATATATGCGAAATTATTTTTGCCACTGCATAATTAATGCTAGGTGAGGGAGGGGAAAGTGAAGGAAGCCCCGGCTGGCTGGTGAGGGTGTGTACATGCTCAAGAATATCCCAGTTTCTCCCTCTCCTGGCCCATCCCCCAGTTTGACTCAGGTAACATATGGAAGACACCCCTCACTCCCGCTCCTGTCACTTCCGTTCCTTGGCAGGGAAGTTTAGTTTTATATGGCTATCAACAGGCAAAGATCCAAGCATAAGGAGTAAATCAACAGAGCTGATCCGAGACACAGAGCCTTAATGCATAAGTATATATTTAATGTGTCTGCTGAAAGAATGTCTAATTACCCTGTCATTGAACAAAGCGTATGTTCAGCTGTGATAAATTACGCCATTTTTACTTCTGCAAAACATATTGAAACTCCTCAGAGCCGCAGAGATCTCTGTCCCATCTTCTCAGCAGGACTAGTGGTACCCAGACCAAAGCAGGAGCAGGGAGGAGAGAGAGCTGTAGACAGCCCAAACCCTGGCTTTCATCCCCCAGTGGCAAGAATCGAGTCATCTCACAGTGGCCAGTCTGCTTCAGTGTGGCCTGCATCACTCTCTTGTCAGTGGCTTCCCAGAATCTATCACCTGCAATTCTGAACCATCCGCCCAAGGAGGCTGCATTCCAGCCTTCAAGGAGAGGCCAATGGAGCTTTCAGAAAAGGCAAAGGGAATCCCCAATACAGCACCCCGTAATCTCTCCAGTGCAAGCTCAGGCTGACACCTTGCCAAGACTTAGTCATAGTTGTGCCTCTGGCTCCAACAGGTGATAAGATTCAGTCACCATCAGGGTTGGGGTCCCTGGGGATTGAACAATCCTAAACGGAATTGCAGGGAGCCCATTAGTGTCCCTCTTGGGTGCATAAAGAGACGATCTTTGGAAGGTTCTAGGAATGTGGTCCAGCCTGTCATGAAGGCATGAGGTTGACCTAGATGCCAGCCCTGCAGAGGGTTGATGTCCAGTGCATGCTGAGGATGCTGGTTGTACCATCTCTGATGCAGTCATCCAACCAGACCATCTCCTGGAATGCAGCCAGACCAGGCAGGGGGTCTCCTACTTATGTCTGCCTCTGTCCTCCTCCATCTTCCGTGACGCTTCTTCCCCCAGTCACCTTATACCTTCTCCCTTAGACACTTGCCATCATGGCTTGCCACAAGCCCAACAGCAGAATTGATCCTCTCCGTCATGCAATTAGAGAGTGGGAGCTGTGTCTGCCCCGTAACTTGGGCAGGACCCTGTCCTGTCCTTCAACAGGAAGAGTAAACACAGGTCTGCCCCACCATGGACCTGTCCTTACTGAGAGGATGCTGAGAGCAGCAGTCCGCCGCCTTGTTGGCAACTGTATTTCTTATTTCTTTGATTATGTTTGAAATAGCACTTTTATTTACCGACGCGGAAGAAAAGGCTTTTCTGTGATGCCTCCATCGTGTGTAAAATATATAGCTAGTAACACCAGCCCGTTTATTTGCTTTACTGGATTGAGATCTATAGATGGAAGGGCAAATGAAAAATAAAGATAAAAATCTATTTCTGATACCAGATTGGCTTTAAAATGTCAAAGTTTTCTTTATTACTTTAGTAGCTATGTATCGTTATTTATCTTTCTTGGTTTGTTTTCAAAGGCTCACGGGCTGGCTGGATGCTGTTTCCATGTGTGCCCTGGGCTTTCTTTGCTGCTGGTGGTCTTTTATAGAAGTTGGAGGAAGCTCTGGATTCCAGGCATGACATGGCCATTGCCATCTTGAAATCAGAGCACTAGTGTGAGAGCCTCAGAAGATGAGACCCTCACAAGGCCAGGCCTGTTAACATGGTTCCGCAGAGGGACTGGGTTCATCAGACCCTAGGCTGAGGTTCAACCCGCCCCCTGCCCTGCGTGTGCTCACAGAAGGTAAGAGTGTAAGAGAGAGCTGGAATTCTACTGGGACTTCAGTCGCAGTCACAACACTTTTGTGGCTTGTCACTTGCATGGGGTGGCTTTGGGATAACTCATGCTCCTAAATGTGACCCCAATAAATTAAAGGGTTCACCAGTCTAGACTCAGGTAGAATCGTGTCTTTATTTTGCTGTTGCTTTCATCATCTGAGGTGGATTCCCCAGGAAAAATATCACAACAGCCTCCTAAGACAGCTGAGAAAGGGACCAGAAATCCCAGCAAAGATGAACATAGGCCAGCCTGGAAGTTACCCCAGGCGCGCTGACCCACCACACTTTAACTATTAGCGATTACTCTCTGGGCACTCCCATCATTTACAGTAGCAGGCCATCAGTGGGCACACTGAAGCCAAGACTTTGGAGGATCAGTTAGAGCCTTGGGTGGGATGGGATCCAGCGGCCCCAGAAGAGCCCTGCAGGCATTATGAAGTAGAAGCACTAGGCTACTCAAGGCTCCTCTGCTCCTGAAGCAAAATACACCTGCAGAACGTGGCTCTGCAGAGGAGGCTGTTGCCTGAGCAACAGGTGGTTGGAGGAGATAGAGAACCAGATGCCTCACCTGGCGTGACAGATGACTGACTGGGTCTGCTAAGTGATGCTCAGAGATGGTGCCTCTCCTCCTTATAACCCTTGCCTCCAGCTTCAGGATTGGAGGAGACTGGGGGAAAGACCTGTCTCCAGAGTCTTCATCTGCACGGGCAGTGCTAAACTATGCTAGTGCCTGGGACCTCCGGGGTGGTCACACAGACTGAGCTGGGATCTGCCCTTTGAAGGGTTCCCTGTTCGTTAAACTTGTTTCCCACATTGATGGGGTTTACAGACACAGAGGGGTGTGTCTCTGTGAGAACCAATCTGAGGAGAGAAGATCCAATCTGAATGTGGGCAGGAGCAGCCCATGAGCTTAGGCAGAATAAAGAAGAACAGCAAGCTGAGAAGCCTTTAGCTCTCTCTTCTTCCTAACTCTGACCACGCAGTCCTGTCCCATGTCTTCTCTACCAGTGACTGTATCCCTTCAGACTGAGAGCAAACCCTTCCTTCCTTCCTTATGTTGCTTTTGCCAGGCATGATGTCAAAGCAGTGAGAATCACAGGGACTAGAAATCCAGCTATTGGAGGATGCCGTCATAATTCCTTGCAGAATCCTGTCTGGGGTTGTCAGAGTCTGCGGTGCAAGACACTCCATGACACTTCAAGATGGGGAAAATAAGCTAGAGAAGCGGAGGAGCAGTGGTTGCAGAAGGGTGTGGCCCAGTAGTCTTCTAAAGGGCTTATTTAGAGCACAACTAGACACCGCCTGCCTGACCTCCATCCAGGTCTCATCCATGGAACCTGTCACCATTAGAAGATTCCCAACAGCTAAGAAACCATGATTCACCTATTGCCAGATCCAGTCCAATGGTCCCTGAAACACTCGTCTTCCAACACCCTCCACCTCCTCAAATCTCCCCCAGCATCTCACCTGACAAATAGTTACCTCGTAGGCTCAGCCCTGAGTGAGTCCCACAAACCCAAACCCAGTGCTCAGTGCCTCTCAACGGCCAGTGCAGAGGGAGGAGCCTGGCTGAGACCCAGTGCTCAGTGCCTCTCAACGGCCAGTGCAGAGGGAGGAGCCTGGCTGAGACCCAGTGCTCAGTGCCTCTCAACGGCCAGTGCAGAGGGAGGAGCCTGGCTGAGACCCAGTGCTCAGTGCCTCTCAACGGCCAGTGCAGAGGGAGGAGCCTGGCTGAGACCCAGTGCTCAGTGCCTCTCAATGGCCAGTGCAGAGGGAGGAGCCTGCTGGGAAGGCTATGTGAGAGGAGGCTGGACTGTCTTCAAGGATGGTAGATGGCTGTAGAAGGGCTCCAAGCACCAAGAGAGTGGTGAGGTCTAGGGATTCAAACTGAAATCCTAAGGCTTGCGAGGAGAGTGCTTTACCCACTGAGCATCTCCCGAGAGCCTCGTCCACTTGCAATGATTTATTTATTTTACTTATATGGGCATTTTTCCTGGTTGCATGTATGTGTATGTATGTATGTATGTATGTATGTATGTATGTATGTACACATGTACTGCTGATGGCTACAAAGGTCAGAAGTGGGCATTGAATGGTTGGAGCTGGACTGGTGTGTGGTCGTTAGCCACCATGTGGGTCCTGGGAACCAAACCCAGGTCCTCTCCAAGAGCAACGGGTACTCCTACCCACTCGGCCATCTTTCCAGCCCCTCCCAAGCCCTTTTTAAACATTACTTGTTTTTTGTCCTGTTATATTCTGAAAGGCTCAGGAATGGGCTGTAGCTGTATGCAGCCTGTGGTACTCCCATAGGAACACTGAGCAAGTCTGGGTCTTGGTGGCCAGTGGCTTCCTGGAAGATGGAAGATTACATGATCAAGGATTGAAGTGGGGACATGGATCCTAACCTGTTGTTGGGTTGGTTGGTTGGTTGGTTGGTTGTTTTTTTGGTTGGTTGGTTGGTTGGTTGGTTGGTTGGTTGGTTGGTTGATTGTTGATTGCTTTTAGATCTTCATATGTAGGCATATTGCATAAGCCCAGTCATCTTACCAAGGCCAGTGCATGTCAGGAGCAGTATGACTGCCATGGGAAACACATAAGACAGGAGAGGGAACACCAGCAAATCTTAACTCTACCACCAGTGTAACTGCCACACCTATGACATGGAGCAAACCACCGCTGGACTTTGGAGAGGGTCTGACCTCAGGCCTTTTGAAGCCAATCATTTGCCCAACAAACTACTCGGTCCAGAATCCCAACTCTCTGGCCCACTGTCAATCACACAGGTGCACTCTCACCTCTGCCCACAGAGGGGACTGTGGTCCCCAACATTCCTCAGGAGAAGTTCCCAGAACCTTGTCTATAAAATCCACAATAAGACTGAGGTTTTAGCCCAGGATCATCACAACGGGCTGCACTTGGCATTTTTCACTCATGAGATTGTAGGCAGGAGAATGTATTTACATTTTCTATGCCATAAATCAAAGGCAAGATAGTATTGTTTCTAATTTATCTTGCAGACTACTTGGATGGTATCTTGCCACTGCAAATATTTTTAATATTTCTTTAACAACAGAAGATAAACGGGTCATGAATGCTGATTGTGGCAAGTCTCTTCATACCCCAGAACTTTATTTCAAGGGACAGGCTTTCTTCCCCCCTCAGTTTCTAAGGGAAATAATATTCAAATTATGTCAAGCAAGCACTAACTGTCAACATCAAAATACCGGCTTCGCTTTACAACAGGCAACACCAGCCACCATGATCGTGAGCGGCCTAGCACAAGGAGCCCATGAATTATAAATCAAAAGGCAAAATCATATGTTGTTTTTCCTGGGTAGACACAGAACAGGATATTAGGGGCCTAAGGGAAGATGAACATTGCTGCTTTCAAAGTGCTTCACCTCCATCGAACTGTTGATTCAGCAAAAAAGAATCGGCTTTCCCCAAACCCCACACTATCTGTCTGTCATGAGGCCCCTCCCAAAACACAGCCAGCAAGACTGGCCAAATGGGTGCCTAGAAAAATCACTTTAACTGCAGGAAATTGTCACTAATTTGGACTCATATTCTTCAGACTCTGTAGTCATGCGGCGGGGATTGGGCTTAAAGGGGAGTCTATATAGTCTTCACAAGGAAATTCTGATTTAGCAGACAAAACCCACTACAAATATAATTACCGAGGAAGCAGGTACCCTGCTGAATGGTGCATGCTGTTTCTAAGCAGGTTGAGGGCATTCATTTCCCTACAAATTTCTATTATATGCTAATTACCAACCATATTAACCTGTGTTTAAGTTTTATTATGAAATAATATGGCTTCTTATAATTAAAAAATCTAAACCCAAAGTATCTAAATGAGAAGTGAGGTTTTCTCCATCCACGCTTTTCCGTGGGTAGAGGCAGTCTACCCGCGCCTACCTGCCCTCACCAAGTGCAGCCCCACAGGATTTCTGGGTGATGAATTTTTGTGGAGGTCAGCCTGAAAGGAACAGAGCCCTTTTAAAATCACTAATGAGGTTCTGCTGGCACTCATAAATGGGCTCATGCCCCTTTGCAGAGTCTGGTGGCTGAGGCCAAATCTGTATCTCCTGAGAGGACAGGCTTGGTGTCTGAGGTTGGTATCTGAAGTTTTTCTAGCCTCTGAGAATCTACGCATGTCCTTTGCCCTAAAGACCTCTCAGGTGAACCAGAGGAAGCCACTGGAGAGGACAGAACACCAGGACCCAGAAGTGCTCAGGAAACCAAAGGCTTCCTTAAGATACATTGACAGAAGGGGAGGAGAGGAGAAATAGAGGTTCATGAGTTGTCTTTCCCTCACAGTTACATATGAGGCGTGTCCATAAGGTGGTCTTAGCAGGCCCTAGCCTAAAGGGCAAGGCTCTCGGCCCCTGCAAAGTCTAAAGCCTGAGCTTGTGTAGATGCATCGTACAGCTTCCCCTGATACATCCGCCTCCAAGGCATGCTAAACCCACAAGAAAAGGAGAATCCGAGATCCTATGGAGACTGTGGAGAGAATCTCTTATAAGCATCACCTGTCAATAAAAAAGCAGATTCCCAACGAAGTGAGGCAGGAAATAGAAGGTGGGACACTAGCAGGAAGAGAGGGGATTCTGGGAAATAGTGAGGGGTGTGAAGATTTGCTTGGGAACACAGAGAAGATCAGAAGCCTGGGAGCTGAGCAGAGGTAACCAGCCACAGAGAGGGACCCAGGATAGAAAGAAGAGGAGATTCACCGGGAACACTGAGGAGACAGATATAAACCTACACATGACCTAGTCAGGGAAGGAGCCAAAGCTTGTGGTCTAGGCATTTATTAAAAAATAATTAGTCTCAGAGTTGTCATTCTGGGAGCAGGGGCTGAAAGGAAGAACTTGGGATTTGGGGGGGGGTTGTTTTTGTTTTTAACAGTCTATTCAGTCCACCTCTAGACTAAACTCTCACAATGAGTCCTCAGCCCCACAGATTATTGGTATCATTAAGGGCTATTGATGACTGAAATGGGGCTGCCTGCTTTAAGTTACAGCCACCAAGGACCCTGAGAGGCAGCTGTGCCAGGCTGTCCTAGTGTGTGGGGCTGAAACCGTTTTCTATTTCCAGAATGCTTTTTGCTGGCTCAAGAGCATGTCCAGGGAGCCAGTGTTGTTACCAGATACCATGTACATTGGCTACTACTTACATACAACCTGTTTCCAGCTCCAAGCCATGCCTGGTCCTGCCCAAATTGAAGAATTGTAGCAAAAAACATAACCTCATTCTACCCCAAATTTGACTTCTCCTGGTATGCTGGTGGGTAATGAGCCCTGAAGTAGAAACTTAACTGTGAGCAGTCCAGTCACTACTTTTTTGTGTTCCCGAATGTAGATAGACAGGGAACATTCCTGTGAACCTCCTCCAACATGGCCAAGAATCACCAAGCTCAATGTCCACAGGATGCTCTAAGAATCTGGGGACCAAGAACCTTCCAGGTTCATAGTCAGAAACTCAAACAGCCAAAGACATGGCTCCACTTTCTCTCACTGTCAGCTAGTCTGGGCAACAGCATCACCACTTCGGGCTGAATTTGAGGCCAAGGCTTTAGAGCAAATGTCTGTCCCAGATACAGAAAGGCAGGTTGCCCTCCGCTGCACTGTGCTCAGGTCAGAAAAGGTGCTGACATCTGTGGTCGGCGTCCAGCAACACAGATCCGCCCCAGTGCCCCACCTACCACCTGGCTGGCTTCTTCCTAACAAATTCTGACCACTGATCATCCTGCTTTGAAGCCTACCAACACTGCTTCTGGCATTTCTTCATTTTACCAGGTATTCCTGTTTTCCACTTTGCCATTGCAGGAGCTGGCTTTGGCCAGTCCACACACCACTCAGCCCCTTTTCAATAAGGACCACAGGAGATGATCTCCTCTGGCTCTCTTCTTCCCCTCTTCTCTGGCTCTCCATTTCCTCTTCCTAAGCTTCCTCTCTCTCTTTCTCTCTCTCTCTCTCTCTCTCTCTCTCTCTCTCTCTCTCTCTCTCTCTCTCTCTCTCTCTCTCTCTCTCTCTCTCTCTCTCTCTCTCACACACACACACAGGCATATGTGCAGAGGCTCCTGAGCCAACCCTCACAAAGGTTTTAGCTCAGTGCTCTACATCCTGCTAGAATTCTGTGAGGCTTGTTACTCCTGTCAGGCATTTAATGAGAAGCATGGAGTTCAGTTTCGCTCTGCTTGCAAGCAGCATTCCTCTGCTCAAGCTTGCTTGCATGTTTGATTCTTAGGATGGTGATAAAAGAAGCCACATAAGGACTGCCAGAGAAACTGGGGTACCCAGGGATTCAAGAGGTAACCCCGAGGCTGCATCTTAGAGTCATAGCTACAAGGAGCATGTGCGTGTTCCCTGGATTGGTTGGGTTGGGAGAAACAAGACCCCCAGCTGCCAACACAGCCATTGTCTCTGTAGCAAGGACAAACACTGCACAGCCCTCTTTAAGAAGGAACACGAAGAGCCCCTCCAGTTCTCTGACTGACATCTGCTGTAGTATTCAGAAAAGAAAGACATTCCTCCTCTTCCATAAAACAAAGGTTTTGGTGGATGCGTGTCGTCCCTGAACCAGGTCGGGCAGGTGCTGCAGCATCAGAGTTACCATACTCCTGAGGCCTGCAGCTGATGTCAGCTCTCCAGCAATGTCCCCTGAGCCTGAGGGGCAGAGAGCACACCTGCAGCTCCGAGCAGACAGCACCACTTTGCTTAAAATGTGTTGAGTTGTAAAGGAAGAGAAAGTGAAGGGAGGTGGTGGGGAGGATGCCTGGCCCTCCGCCATGCATCCTGGAAAATAGAAACTCTGAGGGTCTGTGTCTCCACCCTCCTTCACAGCCGCTTGGCTGGGAGATGAGAGGAAATCAGAGAACGAAGACAATGGCGTCCATTCATATCACAGTGAACTTAAGCTCCCCATTGTCAGAAGCAAGCCCACATGCAAAGAGGTCACCTAGACAGACCTGAGATACACAAAGAGCCCTGATATATGGAGAAGCAGCAGTTTGGTGCTCTCTACAAACAAGATGGGGGCTATCATCCTAAGTGGCCACAGCATTGTTGCATGACTGTTATTCCTGTTCTTTTTGCAGCCCCTAGAATCCTCTCTATCCACCAGTCTGCCCATCACATCAGCCAGGTTGCACCAGGGTCTTCATCTCCCAGGTCACACTGGGGTCCTCATCTTCCAGGTTACACTGGGGTTAGGTCACTGAGGGTGATTGGTCTCAAAAAACTTGGTAGGTTTTAGAATCACCTAGAAGATGAGCCTCTGGGAATGCCTTTGGGGATAATTTTGTTTGCATTAAAAAAGATGGGAATAGCTGTCCACTGTGGATGGCACCATTCCTTAGGCTGTGGGTGATGCCATTTCCTGGCTGAGATCATGGACTGTGTACATGGAGAAAGCAAGCTGAGCATCAGCGTTCACCACTCTCTGCTTCCTGATCTCAGACAAACATGACTGGCTGCTTTAGACTCCTGCCACCTCAACTTCACGCCATACTGACTGTACCCTCAATCTGTGAGACAGAATAAATCCTTCCTCTTCTAAGTTGCTTTTGTCAGTGTATTTTATCACAACAACAAGAAGAGTAATTAAGATGGGTCAGTTTTTGAATAGCCAAAGGATTTCCCCAAGCCCTTATTGCCTGCTGATTTGAACCTCCACTTTCTTCTATATATGTCTTCCAAAGAGGTTCGAGGCTACAACGGGCATCTTAACAGTGAGGGGCGAATTCAAAGAAACTCACACAGAGACCCCATTCTGGTAACTGTGGATCTGTCAAAAGCAGAAGGCAGAGCCAGCTACCTGCAGAGCCAATTGTCGGATACACAACCTACATGCCTGTGGTAGAACTATCATCCTACATGCCTGTGGTAGAACTGTCATGGCAAGCATATCCCTGAGCAAAGCATGGAGCTCTGTGGATGTCAAAGAGCAAGCAGGCTGAGCCTGTGCCAGTCTCAGAAGCCAAGGAGTTATTAAAGCAGCCAGGGCATCAGGAAGATGAAGACAGAACACTCTAATATTGCTTCATGGGCTCTCAAGGACAATATTGAAGGCAATTCTCACTGGGATAAATCAGCTGCACAGAACACCATGATACCAAGTGAAAATCACATCTGCCACAGAAAGCTAATCGGCACGCAAACCCCAACCCCATATTGTCCAAAAGGCCTGTCTCTTTAGCAGGGCCAACTGCAGCTCCTGTGATAGGAAAGGGGCTGCCTTCTCCAGTGGCATTTGAATAATTGGCCCCTGTGGAAAATTAAATTGCACCCCAGATTGCAGAGACCAACATTTCTCTAGTGCCATTATAAAGCTTTACGCTCTATATTGGAGTGTTTGCTGCATACATGCCTGTGCACCTCATGTGTGTAGTGCCCAAGGACACCAGAAGATGGTGTCATGACAGACAGTTGTGAGCCACCATGTGGGTCCTGGGAATAGAACTCAGGATCTCTTCAAAAGCAGCAAGTTCTCTTACCCACTGAGCTGTCTTTCTAGCCCCACACTGACAGGGGCTGAGGAGGGGTGATTTACTAGAATCTGGTTCCTCTGGAATCTGTTCAACTTCATGAAGTCCCCCCCCCCGTGGGATTCAGTAGCCTTTGGACACTGGGTGTGCATAGCCAGATCTCTCTGGAGGACAGAATGTAGCTAGTGTCCACCTGGTCTGCAGCTGGCTGGTCATGTTCCCCAGGAGAGAAGTGTCCTCCAGGCATTAGGTTATCTTGGTGCCTGTCTTGAAGCCGTGGGTGAGCCAAGTCCTTCCCTGGACCTCACATTGCCACCCAACCCTGTCCCAGCTCCCACCTCAGATTCTCAGCTCTGGGTGTGACACCAGGAGAAACCTGTGCCTCCAGAAATCCCAGTCATCCCCTTTGGTAACGTCAAAGAAAATAGGCCACCCGGCTTTAGTCCTGCTCATCCCAGTGTGCTCTGGCCTCCTGTGACAGGGTCTGTTCCTCTCCTCCTGTTCCCACAGAAGAAGGGCATCTGCACCCACAAGATCAGGAAGCTGAGGGTGAGTGCATTGCACAGTTTGGACCAAGCTGAGACTCTGAGAGTATATCCTGCCTTGTTTCCTTGAGCTGGACCCCATTTCCTTCCGGTTTCTCCTCTAGGACAAAACATTTGCCATGTGACTTCGCAATGATAATGGTTTCTTTTCCCACTCATGCTCTATGTCTTCAGCAGGTAACTCATGGAGAGGGGTTAACTGCAGTGGCTTCCTCCACTGTGCAGACATCAACTCTCGTTCTCTTGATGCAAATAACAGAAAAAGGATGTTTTGAAATCTCAGCATCCCAATCTGCTGATCACTGAACTGGCTGTTTCCCAAGGGAGTGCAGGAAATCCCCACAGCTTCTTCTCCAGGGAGCAAACAGCAGCCTGCTCAGAAGCTCCAGCCTGGCATAGCTTACGAATCCAGCTCCTCACCGTCCTCACATGGTGTGTGGAAAAAGGCTGCCCTTCCCCTACAGGCCATAGGGTAAATGCAGGCTCAGGCCTGGGAGGACCAGGATTTCTGGTTCTTTACTTTGATTGTAAAAATAATCCACACAAGCTGCAGTAAACACAGCTATTATCGATGCCCAAAAGGAAAAGCTCTCCCACATACCATGCTGCGTCCTCAGAGACATATAGATAAATCATGTGTGTTCATACATGCACTGTTGAGTATATGTGTGCATACAGGGAAACATGCTCTTGTGTAAACATGCACACACATATAAACACACTTAAATATGCCAACACAGATTAGCACACATCCCCATGGGTCTACACACACAAATGAGTACACAGAAAGGGCTGTATGTATACACTGAGCCTACACATGTAGACTTACAGGCAGAGGCACACATGGGTGTGCATCACACGAGTGTCTATCTACAAGTATATAAAACAGTTGTATGTACAAACAGACATAAACATATGTACACATTTACATACAAGGATATATATTCAGACACAGACACATGCATGCACTAGCATGCAGGTAGATGCACATAAGCACATATGACATTAATGCATGTAGATGAGATATACACACATGAACAGAGGCATGCAAAAATACACACATAGATACATATGTGTCTATACACAGGCGTCCACATACAGAGCCGTGTACACACAGACATACACTCAAACATATAGATATTCACACAGGGTTTGATCAAACATAGACAGGTACATACATATGTGCATGCATGCAAAAAACACTTGAATGTGGTCACATACATACAGAGAAATACAATCACGTACATATGTACATACATACACATACAGATATGGGCTCCAAGCAGACACCTGTACCCAGGAGAGAGAGAGAAAGAGAGAGCTTCATTTGGTTCTTTATCCACAAATGGACCGTGGGTGGAGACTGATGTGACTGAAAGCTCCTGTATCCTGTGTTCAAGGGGACAAATCTCTGGATGCACCCCAGTATGGAAGAGAAAAGACCTGTCACAGGGAAGAGGCCAGGCATGAGTGGTGGCCTCCCTTGAGAAATCTCCCACTCTGTGACAGCGTTACTCCTCTCTGGATGCTGGAGACCCACAACCTAGTAACTATCAGGAGGCCCCACTTCTTGAGCATTCCATCCCCATGCTGGGCAGGCACGAACCTGAGAGACAGAAACGGCAGCCCAAACACCCACAGCACTGCCTTCTGGACACAACGCCAGTATACAGAGGATGCCAGCCTCCAGCCTAGTTCCCACCTCAGTGTGGGCACTATGACATTGTCGAAGGAAAAGATCACCTAGGAAAATGTAGCTGTTGAGATCTGCCACAGGGAAGTGAGGTGCTCTCTTCCCATAAGTGAAACTCCTCTGAGGAAGGGGTGAAGAGCACAGGGACATCTGCCTGGGACATCTCTTCCAGATGCCTGACCCCCTAAGTCTGCCACACCTGCAACCCACAAATTCTCCCCATGAGCAGCCCCAACGGATCACAAATTGTTGCAATTTGCTTGATACTTTGACAGGACACTTTGGCAGGAAATCTTGCTACCCAGTGCCTCCAAAGGTCAAGATCTCAGCCCTGAGGGGCTTCCTCGACGAAGATGAATTGCTCCTGAGAGACAGCTGCGGTTTTAGGGAAGACACTAAGTCAAAGCTCCTTACTTCTCACCTTGCTGAATTTATGAGCAGGATGTAGCATGCCTTGCCTCGAAATCACCAATTAGAAACACAGAGAGACGATCAACTTTGCGTTTCCCAAAAGCTAGATGTATCTCCATCCTCTTAAAAGAATAAATTATGCCAATTAGGGCTAGACGCTAAAGAACAGGGTTTGAAGAGATAAACAGGAAATCAAGCCTTTCAAATGGGCGCCTATTGATTTATTTACCCATGCTTATTTGTGAGCGCGTGTCTGCGGATATGTGCGTGTGTGCTGTGGAAATGTGTACATACACTACGCAGCATCAGGCATCTTTAGCCTCCTTCAGTGTCTTCTTTGAGACAAGTCTCTCACTGACTCTACAGCTCACCAGTTCTAGGAAAGCTAGCTTGGTAGTGACCCTAGGGACGCTCTGCGCCCATGTCTCTGATGCTAGGGTCATCCAGCTTTTACAGGGGTGCTGGAGATACGAACCCAGGTCCTTAGGTCTGTGAGGTAAGCACTCTACTGATTTATCCATCACCTGAGCCCAAAAGCCAGGGATGGCAGAAGCCACTGGATCAAAGGGTCAGGTTGGATTATTCTCTTCAGAGCCATGAGGCCCAGATCCTATGGAAGCTTGATGCCTTCTGAAGAATGAGTGCCATCCTCAGCCCACAGTGTTCTAAGATCACTCATTCCTTCTAATTATCCCTTTCCAAGGCACTGAAAGTTGAGCAATATCATATCACATCGTGGGGATAGACTGCCTGGACTGAGCGGGCACAAGTGATCTGAATGTGGTTTGGTGTGCACATTCCTGCAGCATTAGGCAGGGACAGATGTGGCCCATTTCTGCAGCACCACAGAGTGTATAAGAGTTCTGGCTACGTGGCTTGCTAGTCTTGAAGAGGAAGAGGTAAAAATACATAACCGGGTGTGATTTAACAGAACTGACATGTCATTTATTCAACTTTTCTTTAGAACCCCATGTCTTCAAGCACCGACCTCATTAAAAAGCCTCTGGGCAGGATGAGGTCTGGGTCCTGTATACATTAATAAAATCATCGATTTTCATGGAGCAGACTCCTCGCTGGCATAGGGAACCCGAGAACGCTGTGTGCAAACATCGCTCATGTCAATTTCCAGTGTACCGCTGTTAATATCTAATTCTGAGAGCACAGCTCTCGTAGGCAAAAATGAACTGCAAGAAGGCAGAGCGCTCACATTCCACGTGTCTATTTACAAACGCACATCTTAACGGACAGTTGATCAGAATACTGTCCTAGGTTCCTCCATATTCCTTATAAGATGACGCTTCGTGTGCTAAGGGGCATACGTGAGTAGATTTGTTTTTTAAATGACAGTCGAATCTGTATGGATTTAAAATGAGATTATGTTAGAGAACGTGGATGAAACAGCTTCTACTGAAGAATTAAGCTGGGCTAGAGGCTGCTCGGGCTAATTCCTGGGCTTGAGCCGCTGTTAGCACTCACAGTGGACACTCCCAATAGCAGCCCTGGCAGTAAAGCTGCAAGCTCACTGGATTGGGAAGTTAATAAGAACCACTCCAGGAATTAAAGCAAGGAAATTAAGGACATGTGTGGGAGAGACCAATTGTCCACTGGGATTATTGATTGAATGATGTCAAGTAATATTAGCATCAAGCACAGAGCACAGCCCCATCAAGTAAATAAAAAGGGTCCATGCCAAATTCATTTGTTTCCAAGCTCTCAGTGTTCATGAGGACCAGTAGAGTAGACAGGGAGGAGTCAGGGGAGGGTGAGAGAGCAGAACCAGGCATCCAGTTAGATCAGGCTTCCAGCAAACAATTCAGGGACATCAAAACATCACAAGATAGAGCCCTGTACTCGTGTCCTGAAGTATCCGCAAAAACCATCTAAGAAGGTGGACACATAAAATCCAACGCATCCACAACAGGTGCTCAGTGTAGCCGAACCACTGAGCAGCAGGTGTGAGAGACAGCCTCAGGATCACAGAAGACAGCAGGGGGCAAGGTGCAGTGGCACAGGGACCCTTGGTGGCCATGGAAGGGTTAATCTTTACTGTCAGCTGGCTGGGTCAGGAATCACCTAGGAGACCCACCTCCTGGGTGTGCCTGCGAGGGAGCTTTCAGATCAGGTTAACTGGGGATAAAGGAGCCACCATGAATGTGGGCAGCAGCATCTTATGTGCCAGGGTCCCAGAGTAAACAGGAGACAGTGAGCTGGGCACCAGCGTTCATCCCCTGCAGCTTCCCGGCTGTGGATGCAGCATGGCCAGCTGCCTCTTGCCTCCATGGGTTCCCTGCCGTGATGGACTGTCTGTCAAACTGTGTGCCGAAATAAGCAACTCCTCCCTTAAGGTGCTTTTGTGAGGAATTTTTAAAAATATTTCCTTGTTTATCCTTCTCTCATACACTACATCCCAACTGAGGTGTCCCCTGCCCCCACTCTTCCCAGTCTCTTTCCCTCACGTCCCTTTTTCCTCAGATCCTCCCTTCCTCCATTTCCCTTCAGAAAAGAATAAGAATCCCAAGAATATCAACCGAACATGGAGTAGCATGATACGATAGGACTACGCACAAACCCCCATATCAAGGCTGGACAAAGCAACCCAACAGGAAGAAAGGGGTACCAAGGACAAGAGAAAGGGTCAGAGATGCCCACACTCACACTATTGAGAGGCCCACAAGAATACCAAACTACACAAGCTATGTATGTATGTATGTATGTATGTATGTATGTATGTATGTATGCATGCGTGCATGTATATGTGTCTATGTATATATACATATATGTATATATACATATATATATACACATGTACATATGTATGTATACATGTGTGTATGTGTGTATGTGTGTGTGTGTGTATATATATATATATATATATATATATATATATATATATATATATATATGAAACCAAAATAAATAAAAGGACTCTTGCTTTTCATTGAAAATGTAGATTGAAGGACCCAGTGGCCAGCGTCCCACACAGCAGACTTTGCTGTGCCTCCAAGGAGTGAGGGAGAAAGACATTCATCCCGAGCTCTCTACTCTGTCGTGTTTTCTTCTCTTACCGGTAGACTCATCATGTCTAACCCAGAGCTGCTTGACTGCAGGAGCCTTTGGAGGAGACATCAGAGCTGACATTCACCCTCTTCCCTAACAGGCCAAGTGGACACCAGGAAGCTTGGCTGGAGGCGGGAAAGTGCAAGCAGCCTTGGCTCTGATCAGTTTGTACGAACCAGCAGCAGCCTTCCTTCTATCTCATTGTAAAGACTGTACAGCAATTGTAAGAGCCGCTGTGCTCCAAGCTGTAAGGGAGAAAATCAATTCCTCTTCTGTGGGGCTCACAATGTACCTGGAATTTTACCTGAACCAAGTAAACAAAATTGTCACCTAACTTGAATGGGGAAAGAGGTGTTAGAAAAACTCTTCATCACTCTACTTCTAAAGCGCTCCTGTTATTATTGAAGTCTGACTGTGTTTTTCAAGGGATGGGTTATTAAGGGGCAACTATAAGATGAAACCATTCTTCAGATATTATAATAGAAACATTTTAAAATTTAAATCAGTGGTAGAAGATTGAAGCCATGCAGTTGAGATGCCGATATATATATATATATGTGTGTGTGTGTGTGTGTGTATGTGTGTATGTATATGTATATACACATACATACATATACATATATATCATCTTTTTCATATATATATATATATATATATATATATATATATATATATATATATATATAATTTTTTCCTATGAAACATCCAGCCCATGTGGCCCCTGCCTTTAGGCCCTGCTATCCAAACGTAGAGACAGTAGAGCAGCTGAAGGGTGAGCCAGTGACCTTGAGTGTCCCCAGGTCATGGCGATCAGCTCTCTCTCTCTGGATGTAGAGCCCATGACACTGCCCCAGGGGTGCTCCCAGGAGGACACAGAGAGAGCCTTGGATAGAGCAGGATGGAATCCAATTCAGTCAGCCCAGACTCCTGTCTCTGAGACAAGTAGACCTGATGCTAACCCTAATCCCTAATCCTAACCCTCTACAGCCTTCTGGATGCCTAAAGGGAACGCTAGACAGAACCAGCTTTAGAAACCATCCTGGATATCATCTCTTAGGTTATTGATATGCAGTTGATACAGCACGCCTTGTAATATGCTGTTCTGAGAATCAGGGTGTGTTGGCTGTGACCCAAGTGTATGCCTGGCATGCAACAGGTGATGTTAGGAGGTGGGATCCAGGTACTCCTAGGTGTTGGCTACAGAAATTTTTCTTCCCTTAGCTTCATGATCAAACCTGTCTTAAAAGTACTCCATGAGGAACCTGACAGGTGAAGCTTGAGCCGAGCACCACAATTTGCTGGTTTTGTTTCTAATACATCAGCCTGCTTCCCCAGGTCCATCAGGATCCAGTTGTGTCCAAATGGACAGGACAAGGGTAGGGACTGAATGGCAGCTGGACAGCATCAACCAAGGGTCTGGGAAACAGAGAATGGAGAGAACTGTCCATTTCTGTTCCACCAAGGAAGAATGCTAGGTACATGTGGAGAATAGACAGCTTGGTAAGCAGTCCCAGCACATGCCTCCAAGGGTGAAGTGGATACACTCCACGCCACCCTCTAGGCTTCCGCCATCTTCCCATAAGCTTGCCTACCGTGGGGAAGCATCTCTACGGGGATGGATCTGTTAGATTGATGCATGTAATAAAGGGGAGTTATGAGATGGGCCTAGAAGGTGGGGCTGGGTAGAGAGGCTTAGAACTCAGTAGTTTCCCATCCCGTGAGATTGAACAGCTCTGGTGTTAAAGGGGTGGAGGATTCCTGGAGAACCGCTGGTCTGAGATCCATGCTAGAAGGTTGAAGGAGGAGCAAGAGTGGAGAAGACCCACTTTCCAATAAGAAGCAAGCCTCTCTGGTTTCCCTCAGATCTGGGCCTCTAAGGGAAGGTTCAGGTCCCTCTCTGGAAGGAGCTTCTCTCCTTGGTTAATCCTCCCTGGAAAAACCCTCACAGGCCAGCCCAGAGGCATGTCTCTAGGTTGACCCCAGATCCAGTCAAGTTAACAATAAAGAATAGCCACTGCTGAGGTGGCTCAGCAGTTAATAGTGTTTACTGCTCTTTCCGAGGACCCAGGTTCAGGTTCCAGTACCCACATGGTAGCTCAGCCATCTGTAACTCGAGTGCCTAGGATCACACACACACACACACACACACACACACACACACACACACACCACACCACATATCACATACCGTACCACACCACACACACCCCATAAATATATCACACATATAGCACATACACACCACACATATACAACACACACACATAAAATAAAATAAAATAAAATAAAATAAAATAAAATAAAAGCATATTTTTTAAAGCTGAGACATTATCTCTAGAATTACAGTTTCCACTTTCAGGGAAGATAGTGTGAATGTACCAGTCAGTAAAAATGCCTGCAAATGTCTGCTGGACTCATCTCTCAGAATTCTGCAAAGGCTTCCATTTACCAGGAAGAACCAATATTGCCACAGGGCTGTGACACTGCCTTTTTCCCATGATGCCCCTGTGCACTGGTGTATCTTTCATTATGCCAGTGGTGGCTGAGAAGCTGTTGAGATGTTCTCAGAAACACGTTGGGTCTCATCCATGAGATCACCAATGGAAACACATAAGCAGAGCTCAGGGGCATCTCTGAGGGACTCTCACCCAAGCCAACCTGATTCTGTTGTGGGGTGGGCAAAGTGGAAACCAGGAGAGACAAGGAGCTGGGGTTCTGTGAGATTCCTGGTGTGCACTCAAAAGAAAGCTGAGCCGTGCTTCTTGTGACTGGCACTGTCTCTTCAGCCAGATGGCTGTCCACATTAAATCTATCTAGCATGTTCAAGAGTCTGGACTGCAAAGAGCCACAGGCTCCAGGGTGCTCACCGCTCACAATCACATACCAAGCCAAGAGCCCACCCACCAGGCTCACTCTCTCATTTTGTCTCTCTCATCTGCAAATACTTGAGGCATCCTCCTGCTGTCTGCAGCATGAGACTTGGGCCTGGCTCTCCAGCTGGTGACCTCATTCATTTAGAATGAGAGTTAACGGCTCCAAGTCCTCTGCAACTTGCTTGAATCAGAATCTGGGGACTTACATGTTATGGCAACAAAAATCTCTGCAATGAGTTATTGCTTCCTCCATATGTTTGGAGGAATTACCTTTTACTCTGACTCTGGGATGTTCTTCTGGTCAGCCCAGGCTGTGGCCAGCCTCCCAGGTGACCAGCTCACCAAGTCTAATGCTCCCAGGCCATCCCCAAAACTCCCTAACACCCTCTCCCACTCTGCACAAAGACGCACCATCTGCTTGCAGACACTTGGAAGGGGACGCCTGTACCGTACGGGATGTTGATCATATGTTAGCCACTTCTACGAGTGAAGAAATATTTTGAAAGCTGCCAAGCCACCTTCTTCATCCAGCATGCATGAAAAATTCATTGGGGTTGCTATTTGTCAGGGGACTGCAAACATTTCCTCTCATTTGTCTCCATCCTTGCTTACATTTCGACACCCAGCTCAGAAATCCACAGGCCCCACCATTTGGAGCCCTCCTTCCCTGCTTCCTCTCATGCCAGAACTATCCATCACTTACTTTCTAAGAATAGACAAGCTGTTGCTGCCTTCAGTTCCTTCGTCTGCGAAGGTAAACTATGCTGCTTGTGGACAGAGTAGGGTTCAGGCTAGAGGAGGCGGATTTGTAGATCTAGGCTCAAAAGAAGAGACAGAGCATCATTCTGAGGGCGTGGCTCTGTGATGGAGTACTTGGCTATAATGTACAAGGCCCTGGGTTCACTCCCAGCAGAGGGGTAAAAATAGGAATAGTGAAGGTTCCACCCACCGCCCACTTTGTCCCTCTTGTCTAAGGGATAAACATCACTGGAAGAGTGGGAAGTCTTTGACATGCCTGGCTGTTTGCTTGTTGCAACACAGTATTGTAGCATTAAAATTGTGAACTGGCTGTATGGCCGAGGTTGGGAACATTGAATTTGAAGTAGTTGTATGACAAAAATGTCCAAACTGGAAATACCCAGAGGGCTGTGTCGATTTCTTTTCTTATTATTGGACAAAACCTCTGAGAGAGGCAACTTAGAGAATGAAGTTTATTTTGACTCAGATTGAAGTATCCTGAGTAGGGAAGTAAGCTGATCATGGCAGGAAAGTTAAGGTGGAAGGAGATTAAGGAAGCTGTTCGCATTGTATCCATAGCTGGTCACATTTGGATCTACAGCTGTTCACATTGTATCCACAGCTGGTCACATTTGCATCTGCAGCTGTTCACATTGTATCCACAGCTGGTCACATTGTACCAACAGTCAGAAATGCTGGTACTCAGCTCACTTTCTCCTTTTCATTTGCTCTGTAGCCCTAGTCCACAGTGATGGTCCCCCACCTTCAAAGTGACTCCTCCCTCTTCAATTGTCCTAATCTAGAAAGTCCCTCACAGACATGCCCAGAGGTTTGTCTGTTAGGTGATTCTAAAATCTGTCAGATTGACAAAAGTAATGTTCACAGGGAGTTGTTTATTGCTTACTGTGAAGGGAGGGGAAGTATGTCTGTTTATGTGTATATGTGTGTGAGCATTGTGTATGCATGTGTGTATATGCATTGTGTACCCATGTGTATATGTGCACGTGTGTACATGCATGTATGCATACATGTGCATGTTTGTATAGATGTACTCTGTTTGTACATCCATGCATATGTATGTTCATGTGCATGTTTGTATGCACACACGTGTATAAACACTTATGCATGAGGTCAGAGAAAGGCATCAATTGTCATTCTCCACCTGGTTTCCTAAAGGGTCTCCCACTGAACCGGAAACCCAAAGCTTCAGCTAGGCTATCTGACCAATAGGATCCCAGGAGTCTTCTCTCCCCACTCACTAATGACCAATAGGATCCCAGGAGTCTTCTCTCCCCACTCACTAATGCAGGGGTTACAGGCACATGCAGACATGCACAGGTCTTTGTGTACATGCTAGAGATTTGAACTCTGGTCTTCATGTTTGCAGAGCAAGCAATCTACCCACTGAGCCACCTCCACAGCCCTATTCCATAGTTTTGAAAGACCATGCTATATGGTGGTTTTATCTGAGTCTGCCATAAGTATGGCCACCTTGAATCAGAGCAGCTGCATTCACTCCCAGGGGATGTTCTTCTGGGTGGATGATGGGGGGCAGACTGGGTGCTCCAGATGCCATTCCTTTCCCTGGGGCAAATGGCAAACAACTTTTGAGTAAAGACCTCCATGGTGGAGCTGCCTACACGGTGCCCATAACCTTGCAACCCACTCCTCACCATTGCTCCTGTAGCCCAGACAAACCCACTGGCTCAACAGGAGGACTTAGTGGGGCCACTTCTTTGACTTCCAGCGTCTTATCTGAAATAAACAAGTGTTTTTTCATCTGTTTCCCCAGGAAAACACAATGGTCATTTTTAGTTTGCCCTTTGCGCTTTAACTGACTAGAAAGCTGTCTTGGGGCCCATAATCACTTTCTAAGAGGACATTATGATAGATCTCAGTGCAGAATTGACACACATATACCATACACAAACACACCACAAATACATATATACCACCCATACACACATACATGACACATACATACCACACACACATACCACACCACACACACGCACACGCTGCTTATGCTCACGTCCACTGATGGCACACATGGCCCTGAGAGAACCATGACAGGTCACATGATCACACCCCTGCCTGGCTTTGAGCCCTCAGTGGTTTAGCCATCCTCCCACCCTCAAGACCCAAACAACCCAGTTAACTGCTGAGGCCCCTATTGTTCCTCAGGCTGTGACACCACCATGCCCTCAGGACTCTGTTACTGCCAGACATTCATGCTCACTGCTCCCTCACACTTCAGGACATTTGCATATGTTGTCTGAACTCTTGGAAATCTTATAGGGACACACATTCCCATTCATAAGAACACACACTCCCATTCATAGGGACACACGCTCCCATTCTTAGGGTCTCACGCCCCCATTCATAGGAACACACTCTCATTCTTAGGGACATATGCCCTCATTCATAGTGTATACCTGTTATTTTGTTATTTGATTGACGTTTGTCATTCCTGTTGGGAATCACAGAGGCAATTGTCTGTTTTGACTGACACTGCAACCCTGGTACATTTAGCTACAGTAACGCAAGCTAAGCTTCTGTTTAATGAATGAATAGTCAGTTGAGAGATTAGCTCATACTTTACTTAGTCTGCACCACAATGTGAAAATTCCATTGAGCAGAAAAACAGGCTTTCTTAAGACACCAGGGACAAAAATCATCCCTGTAGTCACTCTCATCCCCTTGTCTTCTGTCACAGCCCTCTGTGAGTTATGTGATCACATGTTCTTGAACCACGTGACAACCAGAATCACTCGCTAGTCTGAGCTCCAATGTACACATGGAGAGACGACCTGCTGGCTCCAAAGTAAAAGTTGTGCTCCCCTTCGAAGCCAGCAGTCCAGCTGCATCACAAGGACGACTTCAGGAACAGGGAAGCCGAGGCTTCCTGTATTCACTTTCTCGGGAGCAGTGGTAGAGGCTCCAAGAGACTCTTGGGGACACATACAATTGGAGTGGTAAGTGCAAGGTGTCCATCATGGGCTGTGGGATAGCTTTAATGGCACCCATATCACATACTTGTCTAAATCCTGGTTTGTCTTGTAGAGTTGCTCACATCCTGCAGGTGGCTTCCATCTGTAGAGTAGTACTACCTATTCTATAGAGTAGATCCTGTCCTTTGAGGTGACTGTGTCCCACAGTGGGACCCTACCCTACTAATGTAGAAGAAAATAAAGAAATAGTCTAGGCCGTGTTCACCGTGCCCCATTGTCGGCAACATGTGCCTGTAACACTGAGACACCATCAGTATTGTCAAAGTGCCCATGCTGTGCTACACAGGTGCATCTTGACAAGCCCAGCCCTGCCTGCCCTGTTAAGAGGAAGCCAGGCCACGCACAGCTGGCTTTCTCATCTCCTGCATCTCCAGGAGCAGGAGCTGGCTCCCTCCTCCAGTGGCTGGAGCCAAGGAAAAGGCAGAATCAGTATTGTGTCTGGAAGCTGTGAACTATTGTCTTCCCGGGCGGGGGAGGGGGAGGGGAGCTGGGGGGGGGGGGCGCTGGTCTTTGCAATTGTTAAAAAATACTTATCTTAAAACCTGATGTGATGGATTTGAAGCCTGTGCTCCTAACCCCGTGGTATCTTGGAAAGCAAGCCTGCAGCCTGTCTCCATCGAGGTGAACCTGAGAGGAAAATAAGACTACCTAGCCTGCACTTGCGATACGTGAGAAGCATGTTTGCTTTCAAAGAGATGTTTTGCTATAAATGAAACTGACCAGAGGCAAAGCCTCTGCATTTCCTGACAGGACGTTCAACTAAGATCAGCCTCCAACACCGAGCTCTGTGGGACAGATACCACAAAACCTCGTCACACCAACCTCAAGGCTGAAGGGTGACTCGCCTCTGCCGTGAACAGCGAAAGGAAAGAAGTTCCATTGACTGTGGAAGGAAGATATCTCTGGGATTGAACTGTTCCTAGAGAGCCACCTAATTTTGTCCTTATTTAGGGTTCCTGCAGGATAGAGAGAAGCAGTCAGTCCAGCTGTGTATGGGGAGGGCCTGCCGCTGGCTGGCTGGCTGGCTGGCTGAGCTGTGATCCGAACACAGGCATTTACCAGGGCTTGGAGAACAGCTGCTATGTAAATTTACATCTCAGAACTTGGAGTCAAAGATCAAGATTTGCCAGCAGAATCCCACACAACACAGACAAAACAGCCTCTAGCCAAGAGTTCACATCTGCTTGACAGGGTGAAAGAGGCAGAACCCCCCTCAGTACGAACAGCTGCAGGTTTCTGTTGGCATCACTTCTGACTTAGGGTGTCTGTGCTAGACGTGGTGTGGTGGGGCAGATGGCAGATGCAGGCTGGAGAACCAGAGTACAGACATAATCAAACAGAAACCTCCAGACAGTGGTCATTTCTACTTGCCCCTTGACAAACTGGGCTCCTTTTGCATACATGAGGCCCTCCATACCCTTCTACTCAAGGGTCCCCTTAGAAAGAGAGGCCTGTGCAGCTGCCCACAGCCACACCATGGACCTTAGGTGGAAAGGGCCAGTCATCCCATTACCAGAGCAAAAATAACATGGCGTCACAACTTGTTATCTTGCAGCGGCGAAGCAAGGGTGTGGGAAAATGAGTTCTCACTCCCTGCCAGTGAGAGGCCTTCAGAACGACACTTTGAGGTTATCTGTTGAGGTTGGCTTTTTTAATTTTGCAGAGCAGTTGGACAGCGTCATTTAGAAATTAAACTGTGCATACCATTGACCCAACAATTCCATTTCTAGAAAATCCATTTACAGAAATGCTGACAAAAAAAAAAAAAGACAGCGAAATCACACGCACACATATGGCAACCACCATGAATAGTGGGGAACTGGAAACAACCGGAACACTTACCAAGGCTGTTCCATTTAACTCAAGGGCATCTGTGTAAGGATATACTTTGTACAGCCAACACAAGAGGATGATCTAAGTGAGTGGCAGGTGCCCAGGTTGTCATCAAAGTCAACTTCATCTTGGCAAGGGTTACACCATCACCTGAACGTATTTAAGGTGCATAATGATACCAGCAGCCCAATCCCTACTTCTATAGACTGTAGGGAGCAGCAGTTGCTCCGGAACGGCAGTTGCTCAAGAATAGCAGTTGCTCCGGAATGGCAGTTGCTCCGGAATGGCAGTTGCTCCGGAATGGCAGTTGCTCTGGAATGGCAGTTGCTTAGGAGCGGCAGTTGCTCAGGAAAACCCGGGCTCCCTCTTCAGGCCCTCCTCAAGCAATAGCCCCTCCCAAACGGGCAATATGCTAATGAGGTGTGGCTTGTGATACCAATGAATGGGCAATATGCTAATGGGTGTGGCTTGGTTCACCAATCCACATCCACTACGACACCCCCTCCCCTTCCCTGGGAGAGTATAAAAGCAGCAGCTCTGCTGTCCTGGGTCCCGGGAATCTACAAGCAAGGTGCTCCAGAATAAAGCTGACTGAGAAGATTCCGGTGGTGGCATGACTTTCTTGCTGGTCAACTGAGGCAGGGAGGCGCCCCGCAAGTGGTGCTCCCTACAATAGACTATCTCCTCCCCAGATTCCAAGTGACACTCACTCCTTAAGAAACTCTATCTCTGTGAATCACCACTTTCTAGTTTTAGACAAACAAGGTTTTGCAAGGGTCCATGATTCTCCAAAAAAATGATACCCCGGACTCAAATAGTATGTAAACAGAAAGTGTTTTATTCTGCAGAAGTCCAGCATGCTGGGGTTTACCATCTACAAAGATAGAGAGACCCTGAAGTGAGCTCGAAGGTCTGATTAAAAGCACATTAGGGGAATTCTGGGAATAGGTAGGTAGTCTCTATCTCTAGGGACATTCCAGACCACTGCTGGGGCCTGGGGAGGGGGGAGGGGAGAAGTCTGGAAACTGTTGCTGGGGAAGTCTGGAAACTTTTGCTGATCCACTGTCCTTGCCTCAGGTTGCAGCCCAGTTTCTGAGTCCTGGACTTGCCTGGACTTGCCCAGTTCTAGGAAACAGAGATTTAGGCCTCATCCTCTGAACTGCCAATTTGAAGCCTGCCGTGGAGTCAGTCTGCATTCTCGGTTTCATGTGATGGATTTCGAGTGTTTACTTTCAGACCCATCCATGTTGTATACATCAATAGCTCAGCCTTTTTATGGCAGAGTAGTTTTTCCTTGTATGGATATAGTATGAATTATAGAGGGCAGTTTTATACCTGGTCCATTTAATGAAACAATACTAGTAGTAGACTCCCCTCCAGTACCTATGAGCCCTCCAGACAGATTCTTGTCCATATATATAATACCATACGTCTATTTCTCCCTATGAAGTAGATCTTAAACCCAACCTGAAAGCAGTTGGTTACTTCCGGTAACATTTATGCCACTGTTACAGCCATAGTGGATATTGACACACTAATTGTTATTTTAGCTCACAGGTTCACAGCTGGGTAAGAGTGTGGGTGAACTCTCCCTTGGCAGCCTCCTTCTGGAACTGTGAGAGTACCAGTACCGAGGAAGCTTCTTGGTTGGTACCAGCTTGACCTGTGACCAATATGCATGGTGTCGTCAGCAATAGAGTCTCTCCATCAAGTTCAAGAGCAAAAGGTTTTTAGCAAAACTCCTAGACTTATAATCAAAGTAGGTCCTCCTTCTACATATCCACCAGAGAAAAACAATTTTTAATCTGAGTTTTTAGGGGTTGTGTTTTGAAGTATCAAGGACATATTTTTGCTAATTAATTGCATTTTAATCAACAATTAATTATTAAAAACTCAGACTAAAAGGTGTAATTGACAAAAATGTGTAGGTATTTATCATGTAAAAATGGTGTTTTTGAAATATGCACATGAAGTGGGGTGGCTGAATCAAGCTAAAGGGGAAAGAGTAAGCAAAGGGAGCTTTCAAATGTGCATCCAGGAAATGCTAACAACAGCTGCTCTTCATCAGGGTTGGCCTGCACACTCTCCAGGGAAGACACTAGTGCAATGGAAGCCTTCTCGTCAACTTTCAGCCATGGTTGTCTTCAGAAGATGCAACCAAGACTGGATTTTTATTAGAGTTTTCTTACAGTTTTCTCTGCATTCATTACTTTGATACATTTAAAAACAAGCAGAGCTTGGTGACACAGACCTGTGTTCCTTGCCACTTGGGAGACTAAGGCAGGAGGAGGGCAGGTTAAAGCCCAAACTGGACTACCGTAAGTTCAAGGGCAGCCTGACTTAGTGAGAGTCCCTTTCAAAAAAAAAAAAAAGTAAAGAGAAAAAATAATGTGTCTCAGTGATTTAATTCAGGTGTAGCATGCAACTGGATATGGGTTCAATCCTTAGGCCACTAAAGAAGACAAAAAATACTATAGATATTAGTGTGTTCAAAATGTAATGTTTGAGTCTGTCCCAGACTTAGCCTAGGAAAGAGCTCTGTCATTCACCTAAGATTTGACTTGGTATCTGTTTGTTTCCTTGGCCTGAGCACCTGCCTGTCTAACCATCCATCTGTCCATGCTCTCTAGGCAAGACTGTGTTGTGCTCAGCTTCCTGGTGGTCTTGAGGAAAGGCATCCTGTTCCCTTCAGCCCCAAAAGGTTGAGGCAGGCAACCTGCCATCACTACCATCTCTATAAAGTACAAAACATGATCAGGTGACTCTCAAGGTCTACCGTAAGTATAAAAATAACTATTGTTTTATCTTTCAAGTGTATCCTACATCTGATATTTTCATGAGATTGTTTAATAATATTTCAGAGCCAACCCTTACAAAAAAAAATTGAAGGAAAAAAAAAGGCAGAATACCTTAAAGATGGTCAAGTGGAGAGAGCCTTTCTGGGTGGCACCATCTTGAATCTATCTCATGAGTGAGTCCCTCATGTGACATATTTAAAAGACCATGTTTGAACAGATGTTGTAGAGGCTGTGGGAAAGCTGGGCATCATGGAGCTCCACAGAAGGTCTTGATGCATGAAGGCCATCAAAGGTTTGACCTGTAGACAGCAGGACTTGGCTAAGAATAGCACTCCCTACAGAACAGCTTTGAGAGAATATTCCTGATGACAGCAGGTGCTAAGGGAAGGAATCTGGGAGTCCTGTTCTTAAGACTCCCACTGAGTTATTCAGTCAGTCTTTATCTGTAAGGAGTAACTGCAAGGCTCAGCAAAAGGAAGGCCCAACTGGTGCCAGGTATAGGAAAGGAATATTCATGACCGCACACTGTGACTGTGTCTATTCTGGAGAGGTGGAAACAGGAAGTCAAGTGGAGACAAGGAGCCTGAACTCTGGAATGCCTTCACCAGTCTGAAGGCACCTTGAAGAGTTCCTGAGAACTCGTCTACGCAGGGTAAAAGAAAGAGGGAAAGAAAGAGGGAAAGAAAGAGAGAAAGAAAGAGAGAAAGAGAGAGAGAAAGAAAGAAAGAAAGAAAGAAAGAAAGAAAGAAAGAAAGAAAGAAAGAAAGAAAGAAAGGGGTCTTGAAAGGAACGAATTTCCAAGATAAGGTAGGACTAGAGGCGCGCAGAGCTTTGGTAGCTGCTCTACCTACCGTGGATTAAAAGATGCACCAGTCAGCCAAATAAGACCACACTTCTATAATGGAACAGCTGTAGTCTGAGACAGACCAAGAGTTCAGGTTCTGCTTCAGCAGTAGACTCTGGGAAGGTGCTCCCTCCAACTCCACAAGTAAAGAATCAAACAGGCTGCAGACAACTGAACCCGCCAACGCACCACCAAGGACTGAAGTCCCAGGGCAAAGAAAACACTTCAGAGCTGGGGGAGAGGATGCCCACAGCACAGGTGCCCACAGAGCATACCTTGGTAATGAAACTTGGCTCTGGACTGTGTGTCATGGTCCTAGTTTCATTCTGTGGCTTGCTGTAATGAACACACGCTGACAAAAGACAAAAGCAGCTTGGGGTAGGCTGGGTTCACTTCAGCTCATGGTCCAGGCTACAGTCATAGCACGGGAGTCAAGGAACTTCAGCTAATCCCACCACATCCACAGTACGGATAGGAGGACGGCCCCCCGTCCTTCCTGAGTCCTGTCCGCTGTGACCTTATATCATATTATGGAAGCACGGGGTCCTCCTCAGCCCATAGCACCGCGAAGCCACACAAAGCTAATCTGGATAGTGTGCACATCAGCCTCCCCGCAAGCTGCCGTTCCACACGGTTCTGAGCAGAGCTGAGGATGGGTTTCCATGGTGACCTGGTAAATTGCCTCTTTGGAAGGTGTCCAAGTCAGCCCTGCTTTCTCTGGACCTTGGCACTTCCAGAATCTTTTCTGCCCTGGGGCAACTGTTGTTGGAAAGCTAAGTTGAGTGATCAAATTGTAGGAAGGGGGATCGACTTCCTTCTGCTTCCCAACGTACCTCAAAGGGCTGCCTCTTCCACAGACCCACGTCCTTCATGTTCCTTCTTGTCTTCTTCTTCTTCTTCTTCTTCTTCTTCTTCTTCTTCTTCTTCTTCTTCTTCTTCTTCTTCTTCTTCTTCTTCTTCTTTGGTTTTTGAGACAGGGTTTTTTTGTTCTGGCTGTCCTGGAACTCACTCTGTAGACCAGGCTAGCCTCAAACTCAGAAATCCCCCTCCCAAGTGCTGGGATTAAAGGCATGCATAACCACTGCCTAGCTTCCTCCTTATCTTCTTAAACCCAAGAACCATGGATCTAGCTGGCTCCTGGGCTCTGTGTCCTGAACCTGGGTCTGTCATAAGAACGAGGGAAGATACAGAGAACAGGATGGGTATGCTGGCTTCTATCCATTTACACAGTCAGTGGACTTTTCAGACAATAAACATATCCCCTCAGACCTGCAGTGAAAAGAAAAGCAAGCATGCCAGGAAACCCCAGGAAGGCACATCTCCTACAGTATGTTGTAGAGATGGTTTTTGCCAGCATTTTGAGATTTGTTGTTTAGTTTCTTTATGCTTGAGGCAAAACACAGAGCTTGAGACAGTGATAACACACTGTTGAGACAATGGTGATAAATTCTAAACAGATAGCATTACCCTGTGGTCTGAAGAGGAAGTTAATTAATATGGAGATTTGGCAAGTGTGCAACCCAAAGGAACATGTAATTTATCAAGCAAGGAAATGTTAGGGACAGCCATCGAGTAGAGTTAAGCATGTGTCTCCTGGAGGGAGGTGGGATCCCGCTATGGTGGACATGGGATTGGAAGACACTGGCTGACACACCGTGAGTTCTCCTCCGCCAAACTGGATCTAAATGATGATGGTGGTGGTGGTGGTGATGCTGATGCTGATGCTGATGCTGTAACAAATCCTCGAGGCCCAATAAGCTGAAGGAGGTACTGAGACCTGCAGCTTGATGTTTAACCAGTACTTCTGGTCAGGTAAGTCCACTTCTTTAAGCATGAGTTCAGTCCCTGGAACCCACCCAAGAAGCTGGATGTGGAACCATATGTTTATTCCAGCATTTGAGAGGCAGAGAGAGACAAGGGGACCCTGGATTCACAACTAGATGAGTGTGCTCCAGGCTCAGTAAAAGAATCTGCCTCAAAAATATAAGGTAACAACCTCTGGCCTCTACGCATGCACATGCTTGCATATGCACACAGACACATACATATACCACAGCACAGACACATACACACACACATACACACACACACACACACACGCATGCACATAACACACACTTACACATATACCTCACACACATAACACACACACATACAGTCACATATAACATACACATACACACATAACACACATTCACACACATACACAATTATACACATAACACACACCCACACATATATACACATTTACACATATAACACACATTCACACATATAACGCACAAATACACACATTAACACACATATACACATACTCACACATATATACATACTTATACACATAAAACACTCACACACATACATACACACTCACACACATACATACACACATAACACACATACATACACACACACATCACATCACATCTCTGTCTATCTCTCTAACCCTCTTTCTGACCCTGTGTCTTTCTGTCACTCTCTGTCTCTCTGTCTCTCTGTGTGTCTATGTCTGTTTGTCTGTCTCTCTCTCTCACCCACACACACGCACACACACACCCCACACAGAGAGAGAGAGAGAGAGAACACAACAGCCCTGTCTGAGCTTTTAGGAGCATCATATATGGACTCTGGTATCCATCCAAGACAAGAGCTCTAAGAATGGAGGTAGTGGCCTGTGGCATTAATCTTCCCCAATCACCAGTGAGGTTGATTCAGTAGAAGGATGGGGTGAGGACTGGCCCTCATGAGACAGTTCTGAGGTCCTTCCCAGACACGTAGCCCATGTGCAAATGGCAAGGTCCAGCCGTGGCCACTGTCCACCACACGCACATGCCCTGGCGTACTGTGTTCACATCCTTTCCTAGCAACAGAAGTAATTCCAGTAGACAGCTCCCAACAAGCCCCACGCAAAGCAGATGTTTTCTTCATGATTGACTCTTTTCTGAGTAAATCCTCCAGAATCAAGCTGCTTGACGGGTAATTGTTCCTGACGATCGTCTTGTTTTCTCGTCTGTGCAGCTGTGGTATTGAACCACTGTAACATCAACAGGCTGGCACAGCGCAGCGATCGCCGGTTCGTTTCCCGCCGTCATTGTGCCTTCGTGAGGCCTCTTCTTTAGATTTGGAGACAGAATGCTCCAGTTTTGAGAAGGAGGTTTCTTTCCTTCCTCTTTCTTTTTCTTTCTTTCTTTCCTTGTAGTATGGCTAATGCAGAGTAGAAGTTTTCATTGTAAAATTAAATACTTTAAAAATTAGAAATCTGACAGGAGCCCACCTCCTGACAGTAGAGACACTGGCCTACCTCAGTGGCCTGAAGATCACCAAAGCAATCCTAACATCAACACACAGAACCCTCTTTAAGTATTAGATTTTACAACAGGAAATTGGGAAATGGGGTGACCACGGTTCTTAGCACGTCCAGGTATGTAAGCCAATGGCAACCCCCAATTCACAGTGGCCTCTGAGTCTTCCATCTGGGACTCTGGCTTCTAAGTCATCCCTGCAGGACTGCTGGAGAGCAGGCCCTGGGAAACAAACCCTGGTCGGCAGTGGGGCTGGCATTGGTACTGGAGCTGGACACGTATACCAGGGACACCCAAGGGGGCAGCACTGTTAGTCCTCCTCATCGTCTTGACTCTGCAGCTCCATGTTGCTGGCTTGGGGATCCAAACCATCGGCCCGGCTTACCTTAAAGAAACCCTGTCAGCTCAAACAATGACAGCCACTTACCTTACACTGAGCCTTCATCAATCACCATACACTGATCCCTCTTCCCACCATGGGTAACAGACTGCAGGACAGAAAAGAGAAGCCAACTGGAGAAGAGGAGAGAACAAAGTACAGAAGAATGCTGCTGGTGACATGAAGTCCTCTTAGAGCCCACAGGCAGGGCTGGGTCCCCTCACTGCCCTTTTTTCACTTGGGAGCCACCAGGTCCAGCTCACACCACCAGGTCCAGCTCATACCACCAGGTCCAGCTCACACCACTGATGGACCCTCCTCCCCCATTATTGTCAGTGCTTCTATGGCCTGCTCTACTTTCTGAGGCCACAGAAAACCTCACAGGTCTGTTCTTCTTGCCTGATATCTGGGACTTGGCTAAAGACCTGGCAAGAGGTGGCTTCCTCAGTGAGGAAGAGGGGTGTGTGCGTTGAGGGGGGAGCAGAGCAGCTCAGCCAGGGACCCCAGGGGTGCTCAAAGACACATGTAAGAGTTATGCTTACAGACACGGTAAAAGAGTTAGGCCAGTGTCACAAAGAAACTTCCTTCTTCACACAGGGATAATATGTTTTTGATTGGGCCAGTCCTGCAGTGGTCCCATTGTGAAATCTCCTCTTCTTCTCCATTAGGGAAGGAACCACCGAGCCTCCTGTAATTCAGCCTGGGATTCTTCCTACGTGAAATGCCCTAGAGAATCCTCAGAGCTTGGCCCGACATCTGCAGAGAGAGAGAGAGGTGCAGATGGATCTGGAACATCTTGCTTCCAGAACTCTCTCTAAATGCTTTGGGAATTACACCAAGGGTGGATATTATGTTGATTGGAACTGGAGTGAGCCAGTTAAGCAAACAGCCACAGGTACAGAGTGCCAGGGATGACATAAAACCCCCCATGAAACTGTCAGAGGCATCCAGAGCACAGGATGAGGCAGAAGTTCTGTAGGTGCCAGGTTCTAAGACTACAGACAACTTGCTGGATTTTACAGAAAGCTAAATTTGCACAGTAGGGAAAGGTCGGTGGCCTCATCCCATCCCAGCGAGGAGATGTTAGTGCTAGAGGGCAGCCGGCCCTGTGAGTCTCACCATGGACACACAGACAGTGGTTAGAAGCATCACCATCAAGTTCAAGGTAATGAAATGATCCCTGGTAACACCCCACCACCACCACCATCACCAACCCCGCACCGTCAAAGTGAACACCCACTAGACTTCTCTGAGCTCATCAGTAGGCATAATGGCCTTATATATCTTAGCAAGATGAAGGCTTCTGTTTATGAAGGCATCAGAGAGAGAGGATCTCTTTGACCTCCAAAATCTGTCCAGATATACAATGATGAGTCTTCCTAAAGGGGACAGAAAGCTAGTGCTGAAATATTCCACACAGGATCGTCCCACAGCTGTGCTCAACTCAGATTCTCTAGAGGAGCAGAACTCAAAGAAGGAGCTAATTAGCTTGACTTTCCTGATTGGGACTGATCAGTCCATCCATGGCTGGCTGTGCACCAGAGAGATCTGACCAGAGAGCTGCTCCGTCCATGACAATGGTTGCATCAGAAGCGTCTTTCTGGTATGAAAGGCCTTGAGGACTCCTGGAGATGCTCATTCTTCAGTACATGTTAGAAAGTCTGATGGCATTGGAGGGTGGCTGTCATGGCAGCACCACAGTGGATGTGCTCACCAGCAAAGGGGGAAGGTGGGCAGGCAAAGCAGCAACTGTTCCTGTAGACCTCACCAGAGGTGCCACCCACTTTGGGGGAGGAGCATCTCTGTTTAGTAAATCCTTCTAGAAATACTCTCAATAGACACACTCAGTGGATCTCAGTGGATCCCTGAGCCACCTGACATCCAATAATACCCATCATGCCATGCTTACCATAGCCTTTGTGCACCCATGGGACATGCGTGTCAATGTTTCCAGCCACATACACTGAGACTCCCTTATACTGAGTAAGCAACATGAGCTGTGAATGGCAAAGCTCTCCTCTGGGGCAGCTGTCCATCTCCTGTGCATGAAAGGCATGGTGGAGAGGCCTTCCCTACCTTCCCCATTCAATGAATACTTCCAAAAACACCACTTAGAATTTAGCATTTATTTTCCACAGAAAAGAATGAGTATGCTGTTTGTTTTTGTTTTTTTTTTTTTTCCTTGCTGGAAATTTACTATGTCTTTATTCTGTTTAACCGATAATACCTTCTGGGCTCTTGGAAATTATATTCACTCAGAGATCAAGTGGTTGTTTTCATTCGTCCCAACAGAAAGCTAAAAACTGCCCTTGGGTCTACAGAGCCCCACTCGGTGAATGCCTGGGTGCAATGGCAGCCACCAAACTCTGCCACTCAGCAGCCTTGGTCTGTGCTCACAGACCTCAGATGGGAAGCTGTTCCTGTACCCTTCTCCCTCCCCCTCTGCTCCTCCCTCTTCTCACCCTTCCCTCCCCCCCTTCCCTCCCCCTTCACCCTCACTCTCCCTCCCCTCCTCCCTTTCCCCCACTTTCTTTCTTAATCTTTCTTTTGTAGACTAGCTTACCTTCTTTATTTTCCACTCCCCAAGCTGTACCCTTGCTTACAGCTTCTCAGCTCCTTCTAAGAAGCGTCAGGTTCACTAGAGCTCCTAGGTTTCAGTGGAAGTTGTTGTGGATGGAATGGTGTTCCAGTTCTTAGCCTGAGAGAGTAGTTTAAAATGGTCAAGCAGAGCCCAGAGGAGACCATCATACCACCCCAATCAATGCATAGTCACATAGGAAATTAGTGTGTGTGTGTGTGTGTGTGTGTGTGTGTGTGTGTGTGTGCATATGTGTGTGCATATGTATGGTGTGGTGTGTGTGTGTGTGTGTGTGTATGTGTGTGTGTGTGTGGTATGTACCTATTCACGTGTGTGAGCACATTTATAAGCAGGTATATTTGGATGTGTGTTCACGTGTATATAGAGTCCAGAAATCAACATTGGGTATCTTTGTTGGTTGTTCCTCCACCTCACCTCTTTTTTGAAGTAAAGTCCCTCACTGGACCTAGTGATGGGCTGGACAATCTGGCTAACCAGCTATCCAGGAACACCTTAGAACTCTCTCTCTCTCTCTCTCTCTCTCTCTCCCTCCCTCCCTCCCTCCCTCGTGTTAGGATTACGAGTTCACACTACCACACCTGGCTCTAAGGGGTTGATCTCAAATGTTTACAAAGCAAGCACTTGGTGACAGAGCAGCGCCCCCAGCCCCCACCAGCTAATTTTCCTGTACAGCTGATATCATTGTGGTCATATGTTTGTGGTAACAGCAGGGAAAGATGACCTCCCCAGGCACTGACTTTCCTGGCACTCATCTTCAGAGGCATGCATTTGCAAAACAAGCGTGGTTGGTGAGAACCCTGGCCAATCCTTGATTCCCAGGTTCTATCCCCTCAAACATGAGGAACCCTGTCTCTGCCTAATGTGTACTCGGCCCTGTGGTTATAGTGACACATGTACAAAGAAGACAATAGTAAAGGTGAGGCGTCACACTGCTGAGAAACCCCACTTATGCCATGTACAAGTGCTTTTCCCCACACCACATTCTAGAGCCCCCTCTGTTCCTATGCTTTGGCTCTAGCTATGTCCTCTGAACTCAGAAATTTGGTAGTGGCCCCTCACACCATCCCTGCTTCAGCAGCCACATAAACTCAATGGAGTGATATACAGGAAGGACGATTCCCTGTGGCCAGTACTAGCCTTACAGCAATTGCAGGATCCTCTATGATCTGGTCCCAGCATGCTCTCTGGACCCAGCATGCCCTCTATCTGGTCCCAGCATGTTCCCTGGGCTCTTGTGGCTTAGCCTGCTAAGTAAGTCAACCATAAAACAGGAGATGTGGTCATTTCCCCAGCACCCAGCAGTGACTCTTCCCTGCATGGATCACCTTTTGCTTACCCTCACCTCCCCAGGTTCCAGTAGGGTCACCAGATATTTAGTTTTTTCCCATACCTGCTGTCTGCCTAGAGCTTTGGATTTTAGAACAATAATCCAGAAAGAGCCTTGGGGACCTCAAGTTTTGGTGTGATCATTCTCTGAGAGAAGAAACACAGATGACCTGAGAACATGGATGGGGGAAGAATCTTCAAACGGCAGAGGCGACATTTTCCAGCTCGCCCTGAGACCAGCATGGCTGGCACCGAAGCCACAGCACAACGAAAAAGCTCAACCTGAAATTCTCTCAAGAAGGGTTTTGAAACTTTTGTACAAGACCCAACCAAGAGATAGTAAACTCAGTGGAGGGATATACGGAAAGAACCATACACTGAGACCAGCAGAGACCCTCCCTGAACTACACAGCTGGTCTCATTTCTAATGGCTCAAGTAAGGGAATACTTAAAGTCAGTAGGAAAAGGCCACATGCCTGTAAAGTCATCTCAGTGAATACGGAAAAGCTTCCACCAGGGTTTGACCTCCATGAGGTGAGCACGTTAGGGAGACATCTTGGCTTGGTAAAGGACTTCTCCAGCCAACAGTGCTCATCAGGAGCCATGTGTGGAGACTGAGAGCATCTCCTCTGTTCTGCCTCCCACCACCACTCCCTGGAGGATGATAGCAAAGCAATCAAACAATAAAATCAAATGCGTGACTTCTAACCTGGGGAGGAAGGACTAAGACCATCCCTTCTTGCAGATGGCATAATTTCGGTATGCAAATCCTAAGAAACAAAAAGTCATAGAAATAATAAATGATTCTATCCACTATACAAAATATAAACTCGGTGCAGAAAATATATTGCATTTTTATGCAGTGGCAATGAGCATACCAACGTAAAAGTGAGAAAATGTCTCCATTCTTAATAGCACTGGACTAATAAAAGACACAAAAATATTTTTTAGCAAAATGGTTGTGTTATAAACATTCTGGGTATAATAAAACATAATCGGAGAAACCAACAAGACCCAAATGAAAGGTTCCTGCCATCCTAGACTTTCAGACTCACATTTACTAGGACACTACTGTTTCTAGCACACCTATGTCCAATCTCTAATTCTTTTTTTCTTTAGAAATTGACAGTAAAACACATGTAATTCCAAGGTACCCAAAATTCACAAGACTGTTCTTTCTGAAACAGGGAAGTCAAGTGCTCAACAGGTGAAAGTACTTGCCAGACAGGATTCCAGGAACCATCCTTGAGCAGTACAAGGTGAAGTGGTGTAAACCTGTAGCCGCCATGCAGGTGACCCACCTGGAAGTAATGGACCAGCTAGCAGACAGGATGCACGATGCAGAAACTGGGTGGGAGACAAGAGCTCACTCCCAACGCTGTCCTCTGACCTTCCCATCCTCCCTCTTTGTGTCTCTCTGTCTCTCTGTCCCTCTGTCTCTCTCCCTTTCTGTCTGTCTCTCCTTTCTGTCTCTGTCTCTCTTTGCCTCTCTCTCTCTCTCTCTCTCTCTCTCTCTCTCTCTCTCTATCACATACACACACACACACACACACACACACAAAATTCAAAAGCTATTGTGATTAGCAGAGCCCAGGAGAGTAGTATCAGAAGGAGAGGGGGGAAGGGCATCCTTGGCAAGAAGTAGGCTGTGTCCAATGTTTTATAGTGGGGTCAGTATAATTAACAGTTACCCCAAGACTAGCAGGAAGGAAGAAAACAAGTATGGGGGACTCACATGTTCCCGTCACAACCAGTTCCTGAGATGCAGTCATCAGGACAGTCAGCTCTGATATCAGACCTATTTGCTGGTAATGTGAACTTTTCCACCACAGCCAGCTCACTCCCAGCCAGACACCAGAGAGTTCAACAAGGACAACACATGCTTTGCAGCAAACTGAGCTAAGACAGCTGGACACCTGTGCAGAGCAATACATCTGGATTGTACACAATGTATAACAAAATGAACTCAAAATGGAAACACAAGTTGAAACTGCAAAACTCTGAGAGGAAAAGTTAGAATTTTCATAGCTTACTCTAGGCAGTGATTTGTTAGACAATGCAAGAGAAAAAAATAACAGAGACATGGATGAACCCCACATCAAAAACACCCCAAAATTATGCCCTGAATCACTACCAGGAAATTGGAAAGGTTTTACAAAAAAGGGGAGAAATCATTGTATAAGTCCGAACTTGCATCTAGGTACTATAGAGAGCTATTATAATTCAATAATAAAAAGGCAAATGATTCAATTTAGAAACTGGCAAATGATATGAAAAGACATATTCTCCAAAGAAGACACATAAATGGGCAACAGCCCATGAAAAGATGCTTAGTGTCATCAGCCACCCAGAGAAATGTCAATCAGCCTGTCAGAGAGCCACCAGGTACTCACGGAGCGGGAGCAGATGGGGAGAGACAAGGACCCTCACACAATACTGGTGGGGATTTAAAACAGCACACTGTGGAGAGGACAGCCCATTTGGCCCCTCAAATGGTCACCCATGGACTTACCATATGAACTAGCCGTCGACTCCACTCATAGTGACCTAACGCAGATATGGAAATGAGAACATTTACAGAGGTGTCCAGTGTTCAAAGCAGCATTGCTCTTGTCTGGCCAAAGTAGGAGCAAGAAACTGAAAGAATAAGTCACTAGGTAGTCTAGGGTAGACCTGGACATTAAGGAGTAAAGAATGGGGGTCCACCAGCATGCACATGAACAGTGCCAATGTACTGTGTAACCACATGCAGGAAATAGTCAAGGAAGGCAGAAACAGAAAAGGGGGCGCCAGAGAGGTGGCCCAGCTATTAGGATGGTGTGCTGCTCTTGCACTGGGCATATTCCAGTTACCAGCGCCATGTGGGAGGCTAAATGCCTCCTGTAACTGCAGCTCCAGAACAACCAACATCCTCTTCTGGTCTCCATGAGCATGGCACTCAGATGTGCACTCATGTGTGCAGACACACACACACACTTTAAAAATAAAACTCAACTTTACAAAAAATAGGAGCTGCTGTGGGTAGGCATTGGGGCTTCGGAGACTAAGGAGAGGGCTAGGATGCGCAGTTTCTTGGAATAATGAAAGCATTCAAAATTGACTGCAATGTTGGATCAGAACCCTAAATGAACTACAACCGTGGAGCGGAACCAAGTAAGTGGGCAGCGCACCAAACCTCAAAGCTGCTAGAAAAGAGATATGGAAGGTGGCTGGTGTGGATACCTGGAGTGGAGACTAAGTTGCTATCTCCAGTGGGTACAGTGGATGTCATGCTTGAGTGGGGGTTGGGCTGATATCTGGAGTGGAGGCTGAGTGGATATCTGGAGTGGAGGCTGGGCTGATGTCTGGAGTGGAGGTCATCTGTGTTGATATGTGGAGCTGGGCTGTGATCTGCTCCAGTCAGTGAGTGTGTACAGTGGACAGGTAGCTTAGTCACTTCTAGGTATTTCCATCTTTCTCTGCTGAGGATGGAGACCACAGGGATCAGACAGGAAGATGAAATGCAGCTTATGCCAACCCCAGCACACTCAGCCCCACTGGCCTTTGGGTTCAGAGGCAGAGCCATGAACACTGTAGGGTAAGTGGGGCAGGGGAGTTAGCTTATTTATTTTTTTATAGAACATATGTTCTAGTTTAACAACAAGAACAACTAAAAAAATTAAAGAAGCAATTAATAAGTTTAATTGGCCAGATTTCTGTACAACTCATCCCTATCTCAGATGGGGATTTTAATTAACTAATTAGAAGTGCCTTGTGCCATAGTTTTATTAGCAGCCTCTTTAATGAGCAGGCTAGCATGGTCCTTGCTTCACTCATCCATCTCAATGTTACTCCATGATAACAACAGAACTCTTGACAGCTAAGTCTTGAATTCATGGGAAGGTCAAGAAACCAAGAGGATGCTGGGATTCTGCTCAAGGGACAGAATGAGCTGACTGTGTTGCAGTTTCTGAAGCTCGTGGCCAGGTGTATTTGTGCGCCCTTGGCTTCGAGTAGAATGTTCTTTTGAGACAGAGAATGTGGAGTGAGGAGCTGGTGCTAATAGCCTAGAATGATTTGCCTGAGGACAGGGCATCCCACGCTGCTAAAGGGGCAATCTAGAGAGGTCAGAGGGAACAGTGATGGGTGCTGGCTCAGGGCCAGGAGCAGAAGCACCCACTCTAGCCCGCTTGGAGGAGTTAGTGACGCATGAGATGCTGGAAAGAATGGTGGTATAAGGAATTGTAAGCTGGTCCTGTCCTGAGCTCTGCTGCATATCCACAGGTGACATCGTGACGATAAAACGATAAAAAGATAAAACATAAAAGGAAACACCACACCTGTCTCCTGGTGATGTCATCACATTTCATAAAGATTATTTTAAAGCACATCGGGTTTTTAAGAAGAACATAAAGATATCAAACTATCACAGGGATTGTCTAGATGAAGTTGATCTAAGGCCATGACTTGCATTAATTGATTTGGGAAAACCTCACCTTTGAAAGCATGAGGCTCATTGGTGTTTGGGGCCCTGGACTGTGAGGGTGAGTGCTAGCAAGCACTCATTCATTCTGGGAGTGATTACACTACCCTGCCTCTGCCTGTGGCTTCCCTGACCTTAGGGGCTGTGAACTGAAAACGTAAGCTCAGATGAACCCTTTTCCACTCAGTTCCTTTTCTCGGGATATTTTATCACAGCAACAAAGATGAAACTAGGAGCCGTAGATGAGCACACACCCCAGTCATCACAGCAGTCACTTTGCTCCCCACTGCTCCTGGTGACTAGCTCCCTTTGTGCCAACTTGAAATTTCATCTAAGAGTGTGACTCTGCTTTCTGATGTTATGACATGACACTGGCCAAGACAAACCTGGAGGAGGTAGGCATGTTTCCCCTTAATTTCCAGGTAATAGCGCATCATCATGTAAAGCAAGGGCAGGAGAGACCAAAACTGAAGCAGAGACCATTGCGGAAGGACGTATACTGGCTTGACACTCATGGTTTGCTCAGCTTGCTTTCTTATACAACCCAGGAGGAGCATCCCAGGGTTGGTACCACTCATAGTGGGCTGGACACCCCTACACCAATCATCAGTCAAGAAAACACCAGACAAGCAGGCTCGCTGGCAGTCTGATGGAGGAAACTACTTAGTTGAAGTTTCCTCTTCCCAGGCAGCTCCATCCTTGTCAGGTTGACAAGTCTAACCAGCACAGAATTTCCTGCTGTCTGTGTGGGAGGAGGGATTCCCCTTCCCTTCTGCAGTGGTCAGAACACGCATTAGCCAGGACAGCTCAAAACCACGTGTAAGGCTGGTGGACGGCCATGCGAGCTCAGCCCACACAGCACTGAAGTCTGGGGTCATGGGTTTCCAGAGCAAATTTTCACTCCTCTAGATCTAAGTAGACCTCCCTCACCCCATCCACACCCCACACCCCTCCCCCCACCACTGTGCACTGCGCAGTGTCTGTCGAAGGGGAGACTCCACCCCTCACCTCCTGTGGAGGTGGCCAGTATTTGGGCTCCTGTTTCAGGATGGAAGTGTGGCTGGCTTTGCCATTGCTGAGAGGTGCTGAGCTCCAGTCCCTCTTGCCTGTTCCTGCCACTGTGCATAGTGCCATAGGTGCTGTCCTTCAAGGAGAACTCACTTTCTCTCCGGGAGCCATGCATTTTAAAGGGATCTTTTTCTCATTGGCATCTGGGGTGGATTTTAGTAGTTTGTCATGTCTCACCCATTGCTCTGCCAGAGGTATCCTTTCTAATAGCTGCATAAAATTCCACATTATAAATGTCCCAAATTTTAATCTTTGATGGACGGATAGTCAGTTTGTTTCTGGACTGCTCTGTTTGTTTTTCATACCAAAAGAATCTTGGGCACACATATTCATGACTGTGTGCTCTCATTTCTGAAGGATCGGTTCCCACATCACAGAGTCTGCCTCTGATTTACATCCACACCCACACATGTGTTTCGGGTAGACACTGAAAGTCTCCAGATATATCCCCCTTTTCCCAGCTTGTTACTTCTAAACTCTTATACCTACATACCAGTTGCAAGATGGTTGTTATACACACTTGAGTGCATATGGAGATGGGTACAATGCACATCCATACACACTCATGTACATGCATAAACACACAAACACATACATATAAATGCAAATGCACACCTGCATATACACACTAAACACACCAAAGACATATGCATGGATACACATTCATGAACACACACAAATGCATATACATGCACACACACTTGTACACTTGTACAGTTTTGCACACCATCTCACTGAGCTGTTAGATTCATAACTATTGGGTCACTTTATTATTAAGCAAATCAATATCATGTCCTTAAAAGCAGACACCATGACTGGGATGGCTATGATGTTAAAATACTTGCTATACAAGCATGAGGAGCAGAGTTCGGATCCCTCACCACACCCCCTCAGAAACCGGTGTAAATGCTGGACGGCTGTGCTGACTTGGCTGCAGTCCCAGCCTCAGCAGGAGGAGATCACGATCTCCAGGATGAACTGGTGAACAAGAATCAGCCTATTGGTTATATCTATGTTGGACTGAGAGACACTGAGCGATGAATAAGATGGAAGAGCACTAAGCAGTGTTCATTGCTATAAATCTCAGGTACATACACACACATATATATACACCCATGTACATACATACATAAATTCAAACACATATACACACATGCATATAGACACACATATAGACATACATATGTACACACATACATACATACACACACATATATATATACACATACATATATACACACATGTACATATACACATGTATACACACATATACATACTCACACATATATATAGACACAGACATATACATATAAATACATGCACACATACATACACATATATACAGGCATATATACACATAAACACATGAATACACACACATGCACTCATATACACATACATACACATATATACATACAATATACACACATATACATACAATATGTATACACATACATACACACATATACACACATACAAACATACACATACAAAATACACACACATACATACACAGATGCATACACACACATACACAATATGCACACATAAACACACATACATAAATGCACACACACACACACACATATATATACACATATATATACACATATATATATATATGTGTGTGTGTGTGTGTGTGTGTGTGTGTGTGTATACACATACAGACACACACAGAGAGACACACGCAAACACATGAAAAGCAAGGGGGAAAAAACAAGTGAGCCTCCTCTTGCCCACTGTTACACAGTATCACTCATTGTGTCTCTACCCTGGTGACAGTTACAGTACCTGATCTTATCATCTGAAATTATTTCCATAGTCAATTTTCTCCAATTGTCTCAATAATTCTTTTTATATCTGCTTTAATTTTTAATCCAGGAAAAAAAATCCAGGGTAATTAAGGATCAGAAATTCTTTGGGTTGAAAGATTCCTTTAATCCCCTCGAATCTGGAATAGCTCCCCAGACTTCATCTATATTTTCTGCCAAGGCACTGATCTCCTGGTACATCCGGGTAATTAATTTGCAGACGACCCTTCAATTGTACTTATGTGATCTGATCCTGGATAATCGTGTCCATGAGGCAATGTCCCCTAACTGCGCAGTCCACTGGGGTTTGAGAAGTCACCAAGTCCTTTGTTCAGTCTCTCGAGCTTGATCACCACTCTGGAGTGTCTGTCAGCCTCCCTGCTTATTAAGTCCTCTTTTGCCCTCAGTAATTAATAAGTAACCATGACACTGGACTTCTCGGTGGTGTGGACAACCTCTCCAGCGGGCTCCTTCATCGCGTGCTGTGAGCATCCATTGATGTCCTTGCCTCAATCAGTTCTGATCACTGTGGCTGGGAAGACTCATTTCATCCCGCTCCTTCAGGGGCCGATAATCCTACACTTAAAAAAAAAAAAAAAAAAAAAAAAAAAAAAAAAAAAAAAAGCTTTTTCATGCCTAACTCGTATTTATTTGGTTTAGAAGTTAGTTGGCTGGCAGGCTGAATATGGATATGCACATGGATTTTTGTCCCCCTATTTGATGGGATAAGTTTTCATCTTTCTTCCCATGCTACCATTGCGTGGAGCTTAGATCGCTGGAGTCTCCTCCAGCCAGCTCAGCTGTTCCACTGCCCTTCCTCTGTTCCCAGCATTCCCTGTTTGATCTGCCCGAAGCCTTCTGGATCCTGGCTTTACCTTGCAGTTAGGGGATATCCTGGATGCCTCACGGCTTCATAGCCCATGGTGGCCAACACATTGATCATTTGTACACCATTCTTCACTTGACTTCCATGGCTGCATCTCACAGTCCCTCTTCTGCATCCGGCTGAGTTTGGGCCTCTTCAGGGAGGATGGATCTCGCTCCTGTGTGACCTTCCCTGGCACTGTAACACGCTCCTTCTGGCTTCCTGTTCTTGGAAACTCCACTCACCGCAGTGTCTGAGACAGGGAAAGTGGTTCCCAGTCCAGCACTCAGCCTCTCAAGCTTACACACCACCTTCTTTCTCTGACACCTGCTATCACTACCAAGTCATTAAATCTGCCCAGCTTGACCCAGAAATGTCTGGAACGTACATTTCCCTCTCCACCTCCCTCTGGCTGCAGCTTTCATCCACACAGTTGCCTGACTTCCTGCTAGAACTGCATGCTAGAATGCATGAGACCCTTGGCATCAGTACTTTCTGTCTGGGAGAACGCCTATGCTATTGGAACACCATAGCACCTGCCAAGCTGGCCTAGTTCTCTCTAAAGAGAGTAAGCCAAGTCAACATGCTGGACTCCATGGGTTATGGGCTGAGAGACCCAACAAGGCTTCTTTATGCTTTTCTCTGTCTTTGTGCCACAGCTGAGGCTCAGCAGTCTAAAGGCAGGGTGCTAAGCTGATCTACCAAAGAGCGGAACATAAATGACCTCCAGAATGACTATGTGTAACTATGTCCTAAGCACACACCCAGGCTCCTTCTACCACATTGATACAAACTTAAATCTTGTCTCACCCCAGATCCAGCTGCTACCACGCTGCACAGGAGTAAAGAAAGTCCCTCTGAGAACCGGCAGGAATTGTGACTCATGATATATAAATGCAGATGGGTGACATTCTCTTTACTCACCTGAATGAGCTCCTGCATCTCCTGGGTCAGCCACACTGGGACACACAGAGTAAGTATTCATACAGGTAATGGTACTGAAGCCCCTTCTGAGCATATATACTTGGGACTTTTAACTAATGATTTCCATGTGCCTAATACCAACGGCATGAAGTCACACTTCCTTTATTTAGTCTGAGTTGATTTTCTTTACACTGTACGAAACGCCTTCCAGACTTGAGGGCTGGGATTTGGAAAACAAACTCTTCTTCCTCCCTTCGCTGCCTTCTTGGCCCGATACATTGCATTCACGTCCTCTTAACATGTTCTGGAAGCAGCTCGTGAGGGTGTGTCCACCGTGAAGTCATTTATCTGTCCGTCTCCTATTGGCACTGGCTGCTCACAGTGTCCCGAGCTTTGCTAAGCAGCACCAGGTGTGTTTGTAGCCAGTGAGGACAAAGAGGCACTCCCTGCCACAGTCAGAAGAGTAAAGGAGATGAGGGGCAGGTGCCTGGGAGTGGGCACATTACGCTTATGTTGATCATGTCTCCATTGTATATAGGCTAATATGTTCTCTTTACTCGTTTGATCAACCCAGTTTTTTTTTGTTTTGTTTTGTTTATTTTTTAGATGTCTGGCAAGGCTCAACCAAGAAAGGTCCTTTTGCATGTGTACTTGTACATGAAAGAGCAGCCTTACATGTTCAGGTGAGCTCCCAGCATGCTCTTTTGTGCTGCTCGTGGCTGCCGAGAGAACATCAGAGGCTGCCTCTGTTCCAGTCGGACTTTTCCCCATCTCCAATCCCCAGATTCTTTAGCTCTTCTCACTGAAGTCAAAAGTAACGCACACAGCCCAAGGCTTGTTAGAGAGAGCTTCACTCACCACCCATGTTCCAGGCAAAGTGCATCCCCTGGAAGCCTTCGCGCTCAGCAGCTGCCACTGGACACATAAACCATCCCACTGAACACACATAAACGCCAGCATGGAGGCTCTAGCAGGTGATGAGTCCTACCTATTCCCAAGATTTACATCCAGGGTGTGAAAGTCAATAAAAACTAATTAGATGTTTACCTCATTTCCTTGGTAATGACCCTTACATGCCACTAATTGTCAAATTGAATCTATATGCAGACGTTACCTCTATCAGGGTCAGGGCTAATTTCTGTATACACAAAGAAACAACACCGTGGTTATTTATACCCGTGGCCGGCCAGCATGCTTTGCGCAGATGCTCGGGAGCTCATTTCCATAGGAGGAGGAGCTGCGGCCGAGATTCAGTGTGCTGAGCAGGGGAATTAGGTATGCAACAACCACTCACAGTAATGAGAGTTATGCACTTAATTCCCCGGCATCGCTTTAAAATTTGTTTTATTAAATAATGCTGTAATGTTATGTTAAGTAACATTGGCTTCAGCCTCATTAAATAATCTCCTTAACTATCACACTGGAAAACTAGTATCATTAGACAAACTCTATTTGTCACGGGCTGTGATGGGCTGGCTACAGAGGGCTCTGTGCTGAAGATTAATCAATAAATAAGGTGGCACCACTGGAGAGTCACAGGGGTGCAAGGAAGAAATCCCCCAAAATGTTAACTCAGAGCGTGCCATAGTCGGTTAACTCAGAAAGCATGAAGGAGGAATATCGACACAACCTTGCTTTTCTTTGCGCTGGGCTGAGAGGCCGTGGCAGAGCGACTTGTGGGAGGACCGGTTTGTTTTGTCTCAGGGCTTGAGAAGATCTCTGTTCCTCATGGTGAGACATGGCAGCAGGAAGGCCTGGCAGGCCTGTTCATATCACGGTGAAGTAGGAGACCGGCCAAGAGATCAGGCCTGCCTCTGTTGATCTACCAATTAGGCCCCATCCCCCAAACGTTCCATAAGCTCCCAAAACAGCACCACCATTTGGATGCCGTGTGTTGGAACACATGAGCCTGGACGGGCACAGTTCAGGTTCAAATAATAACATTCGGCCCCTGGCCCCACAGGCTTATGTCCATCTCATAATGGAAAACACGTATGGCCAAACTCTGCAAGCCCCTGTATGCTATCCCAACACTGTTTAACATTGGTGCTCCAATGCTTCTGAGAGTTAAAGTAAACACTTAAGTGTGAGGCCCTGCAGAATTAACAAAAATCAGCTCACACACACCAATACATGGTAGAACAGAATAAACAAAAGAGACTAGTGGGAAAGATCAGAGGAAAGGAAGAACCAGAAGGACAGAAGGACAGACATGGAAATCTGTGGCTCCACATCCGAGAGTCAGCATGGAGAGTATCCAGTGAACTCTAGTGGGCTTTGCAACCTTGCCCTTATGACTTTCCTATTGGAGACAAAGTGGCTTCTCTTCAGACAGCTTCCCTTGTGCCCTACAGCTTTGCTCAACAGAGACCCCACACTCCTGACATTTCCATCATCCTGGAACCTCCACTGCTCCACGAAGCTTCACCCTGAAAGGTCCACACACCAGCCTCTTTGCAAGGAACCCACCCCTGCTTCGTGAGGACTGGCCTCTTCCATGTTCTTTCCAGAGCCTTGGTGCAAGCCCCCCTGAACCTGTGACTCTTGTACTCCAGATTTCTGAAAAGTTAGCACCAGGCTCCTTCTGCCCATGAATTTCTCTTTCAAGCACTCTCCTTTTTAACCTAAGTCTTCCCACTAATGAGTTTGCATACTGTACCTTGGGGCCTCCCATGTGAAGGGTGAGGTCCTTACCCTTCAAGCACATTTTCTACTGATCGATCCATAGTAAAGTACAGTTTCTCTTAATCCTGTGATTTCTTTCCCGTCATCCACACCTGTCTTGTTAACCACACTGATACACATTGTGGGCCTTTACACACGATGTGTGGTTTTCACATCCATCAGTTAAAGGAGTTGTTAGAGTCATCACCTTATGTGTAGGGAACCTATTCTAAACTTGTCCTCTACATCCTGCCTGCTCCCTCTTAAAGGGTCTTACAAAAAGGGACTTAAATTTACATAAAAATTAGTCACAAGAGTGCAGAACTGACGTGAGATCACGCTGTTCCTCAGATGGCTGGCTCAGTGAGTGAAGTTTTTGCTGCATGAACATTAAAAAAAAAAAACAAAAAACAAAAAACAAAACAAACAAACAAAAAAAAACTTGAGTTTAATTACCCAGAACTCTCTTAGGGTGACATGGTCTGTGGATACCAGCTCATTAAGAGTTCTGGAAAGGCCTTATGTTTATTCATACATGTGTGCACCACTGTGTATTACACACACACACACACACACACGTGGAATCTCTGCAGCTGTGTGCTTTCCTGTATGATGCAAGATGAAAAGAAGTAATTTGTGGGAGCTGTTCTGTTCATCAGAACTTTCTAGAATGGGGAAGATGTTCCCTGTCTACCCATGCCAGTACGGTAGCCTCTAGTGACCACACTGGTTGGTGTGGTCGGTTTACATTCAATCAGTTATACTTTGTGTAAATTCACGTATCCCAGGAGGCCCTCGTACTGGGGGCAGGGAGCTGTGGGCTCACTTGTGTTCAGGATCCAAGGAGGCTCCTGGGCGTGTAGAATGGTCAGCTTCAGACAGGTTCATCCCAGCCTCCGGGATCTAGAAGAATAATCCTTCTGTGAAAAGCTGTGTTCACCCATCCATCATCTTGTCATTTTTAAAAAAGACCTTTAGTCTGGATGTGTTACATCTGTCACTGGATACAGTACCTGTCAATTTGTATTACACAGTGCACCTCCTACGGGATCCTGTCCCAAGGGACCCCCTCTTGAGGCCTTTTTATTGTACACACAAAATTAATACAATGTTAATCACTATCATCAATTAGAAACAAAGTTCACGATAAAAAAGAACCTTTGAGTGTTTTGGAGTTGACAGCCCCCTGTGCAGAGAGATAGGCAGAGTGAGCTCAGACACAGAGGAGCTTCTGCCCAAATTTCCTCACCAGAGAACTTGTCTTCATGTGCCAGTCTGGGGATCTGGGGACAAAGGGGCCTCCTGGACACTGTCACCTTAGCATGATAAAGACCACAGGAGGCACACATTTTCAGCTACACTTTGGCAGTCACAAACACCTCCAGAGTCAGTGCTCCCAGGCCATAATCCAGGTTGAATGACATTTTCGAAGGAGGAAAGTGAGATTTATAGATCCTCGCTAGCATCAGCGTTTTGGTCCTCAAATAAGCAGTGCACATTTGACAAGTGCTATTTAGAACACTGTCTGATTGGGCTTCTGTGAGGAAAGGCAGCATCGAGTCCTCCTCCGGCTGGTTAAGCCACCGTCGAAATTAGCCACACTCATCCCACCACGCTCCCTAGTAAGTCATTGTCTCTGCTCCATGTGCCTGTGGGTTCTTCTCCTCACACCTGCAGCAAGTTATTGTTCTCATAGGATCAGGGTTGCTGTTAAAAGGTAATCTCTCCAAGCAAGTCACACACACACACACACACACACACACACACACACACACACACACACACATTGGAGGCAGCTCTTATTTGCTCAGTTAAGGCTTGCGACTGTGCTCAAAGCCAGCTAAAGGGCACAGGGTAAACACAACAAGCCCGGTACAAACACTCTCAACGGTGTCAGAGCTAGCCTGGGCTTCCGCTGTGTGGGGAACAGAGTGCACACTCTGAGGGACTATGAGTCGGTATTTATTTTGTGGTGAGACACAGAAACCAAAGCAGCCAACCAGCACTGTCATAAACTGTTCACACCCACGAAAGACACGGATTCTAACAGCCGCCCCCTAGAGTCTCCTGGGGGATCCCATAAGGCTCTTTGTCTCCAAAGACTGAATCAAACTCCACTCACGTGGCTGGCTCCTCCCACTTCAGAGGTTCTCAATCGCTGGCTCCTCCCTCATCAGCAGCTCTCAACCTCCTCAGCCCTGCCAGAGACTTTAATACAGTCCCTCGCGTCGCGGTGACCCTCAACTGTAAAGTTACTTTTGTTGCTACTTCACAACTGTAATTTTGCTACTGCTGCAAATGTAATGTAAATACCTGTGGTTTTGATTGCTCTTAGGCGACCCCTGTGAAAGGGGTCGAGGCCCACAGGTTGAGAATGCTGTCCTACATTAACTAACAGTCACAATGCCCTCTTACAGACATGAATCCAGACAAACGAAGGTGTTTCTTCAGTTGCGCTTCCTCTTCTCCGATGATTTTAAGCTCTAGGTTGTGTTAAGTTGAGAATAAAGACTGACCAGGACGCTATGTATCAGCACCAAATTAAATTATAAGCACGAACAGCAAGCAGCGTATTTCATTTCACTCATCTGTCCTCAGGGTTGGGAATGAAGACACTAGCCTGAAGGGCCGTCCAAGGGTCCTGACTCAGAGATTGAGTGGCGCCTCTGCTCTTGAACACCACTGTGCCTCACCCAAGTCCATCTGTAACATCTGCAGGGAATCAGGGGGCGGGGGGGGGGGGGAAGACTGTGTGTGGGGCAAGAGACGTCAGAAGTGCCAATGAGCCCGGCTGGCTCTGAGCATTCTTGCTGTCCACCTATCCACACCCCAACATGTCCTGCAGCCCCAAGCTCCGCCTAAAAAGGCGACACTGGTCATAGTCTAGTGGGGTTCATCTTTGTAACCCCCCTTGCTGTTCTTGCTGTTTGCCGCTCAGAACATACTTGGAATCCTTGCATCAATTTCAGGCTCAAACTGTCTCACACATACATAGAGAGAATTAAATCAGATCAAGCAGAAATTGCCTTAAAGGGAGTTAATATTCTGACTAAATTCCTGCTCAGCGTGGCCATGCTAACCAGGTCTGCCACACTCAGACTATTATCTGGGTCAGACAAATGAACAAGTCAAGCCTCCCTTGGGTGCCTTTTAGGGGACTGGCCATGGGAAATCCCATCTACCTTATGGCTCTGGGTTTCAATTTACGGCAGGGTTAGCAGATGCCAAACAATGAGAGAACCGTGAATGGTTTTGGATGGGTGGATGGATTTAGGAAATTGTCTGCTCAGAATGTGAAAAATGTAGACTGTGTTTGAAGCATTTAAAACAGAGGCCACTGTTTTTATAGCTAAAATTGAAAAACCCCTCCCAAGCCAATGGGAAGGGTTGGGAGGCAGATTATGAAGATGGAATGGGTGTAAATTGCTGTTGGAAAGGTAATTGCCATCTCATGCAGACACCACATGTTAGCTATAAGGCAGGCTACATGGAGAGAAGAAGAACGCCCTCAGAATGTCACAGTCATGAATATCTTACCTGGTGTGGCAAAAGAAACTTTGCAGGTGTAGCTGAGCACCTTGAGGTATGGGGACATAACTCCATTGCTCCTGTGTTTGACTTGCAAGCCCAAAGGCTCCATTTTCAGTCCTCTGAAGCCATGTAAAAAACCCAAGGTGTGGAGTATGCTTTTGTAAACCCAGCACCAGGAAGGTGGAGGCAGGAGGACACCTGAGCTCACTGGCCAGCCAGACCTGTGCTGTTAGTGAGCTCCAAATCAATGAGAAACTGTCAGGGATAAGGTGGGTGTGATGGTTTGAACATGCATATTCAATATGGAGTGACACTATTAGAAGGTGTGGCCTTTTGGAGTGGGTGTGGCTTTGTTGAAGTGGGTGTGGTCTTGCTGGAGTAGGTGTAGCTTTGGTGGAGGAAGTGTGTCACTGTGGGCATGGGCTTTAAGCTGCCATGCTCCCACCTTGATGATAATGGACTGAACCTCTGAACCTGTAAGCCAGCCCCAATTAAATGCTGTCCTTTTAGAACTGCCTTGGTCATGGTGTCTGTTCACAGCAGTCAAACTCTAACTAAAACAGTAGGAAATTGGGTACAGGTAGAGCTCTCTGTGGGACTGCTAACTATGGTGGTGTTCCCAGGAAGTATCTGTGAATCAGTGAAAATTAAAGAATGCATGCATATGGGTGTTGGTGTGATCAACAGGCCTCTGTAAAACTGTCATGTTAGACACCAAAAGTGTTCCAGGGGTCCAACTCAATACTGGTGCATTGGGAAAAAACGGTGACATGTGTATTTTTCTCACTCCAGAAATATTCTGATGATGTTATAGAGTAAAAAGCCATCTGCCTTCAGAGGTGAAAGTTTTGTGGGGTGTGTGTGTGTGTGTGTGTGTGTGTGTGTGTGTTTGTGATATGCATGTGTGTGCAGTCATGTGTTGGGGGCAGAGGTCACCCTCGGTGTATCTTTATTAATCACTCTCTACAATCTCTACATTTTTGTTTTTTCTTTTTTTTTTTTTCCACCCTGACAGGGTCTCTCTGATCTGAAACTCAACCATCTTGGGTTAGACTAGTTTGCCAATGAAGCCCTTCCTATTTGGTGCCTCAAAACCACAGAGCCCAGGGTAGTGCCAAAAAGAGAGAAACAAGCCACACTCCCATCCAGCTCATCCTGGCTCTACCAGGCCAGCAAAAGCCAAGCCAAGCAGCCTTGCCTAAACCAAGTCACCAGAAGTCAACCCAGGGAAATAGTCTCACCAGGCTATACCTAGGATGTGTGTCAACCCAGGAGCAGCAAGGCTGACCGAAATCCACCCAAGCCAGCCCCAGGCCATAGTGACATAGCCTCAAGCCAGGAAGATCAAACCACATCAACTTGCTTGACTGGCCTTCACCCACGCAACACCACAACCCCAGGGTACAAGCAACCTGCCATGGCTCCGAATGCCTTGGGCAGTGTGCACTGTCCTGAATTTCTTACAGCCCATTCTGAGGCATGGTAGGAAGGAACACCTAGCCCTCCCAAAGCAGGGCCACCAGGCACCCACAGCCTGTCAGCTCTTTGACAGGCATAGTCACAAGATCATTACGCTGCCAGCTAGTGGACATCACTTTCAAACCATGACTTTATTTCAATAATTCTAAAGCTGTCTGGCCCCTGACAAACAAGAAAGAGGCTTTCAGTCAGCAGCCAGGCCTGGGAGGAGGTGGCCAAAGTCATGTCTGGCCCCCCTGTGTGCTTCTGCTCTTCCTAATTGGTGTTTGCCCAGAGCAATTGAAACAGAGAGCTGGCAGGCTTGGTACTCAGGGCCCACCCTGTCAATCACAGTGAGGCTCTACATGATTGGATGTGAGTTGGGGTGAATTACTCAGGTTCTGTGTTTTGATGAATGGGGAGACACCTGTGGAGAAACACCTCAGGGTGTATGTGCTCACACATTCCAGGAAAGCAGACACTGGCTCCAGCACCCCCTAGTCCACAGCCTGTGAAATATTTTCTGCTTGGCTTTTGCATCTGCCCCATCAACAGCTGGGCTTTGGAATTACAATGGTGTGAACCTGGGCCTCAGACAGCTTCTCTGTAAATGTTAGTAATGACTAGGGCAGAGGGTTGGCATGATTCTCATTATGTCAGTTTGGGTCACCTGCTTACTTGTGCTTCAGAACACATCCTCTCATGGGACAGAAGCTACTGCCCGAGCCCCCAGTACCTGTTGGCTACCATTGGAGTAGCCTTTCTCTCTACCCAATGGGACATAATGAACTCGGGGCCTGCCCATCTTCACTTCTGACCATCTGGACAATATGACCCATGACACTGCATGACTATTATCCCTCTGTGACCATAGTGAGGGCCTTGTCTGGACACTGATGACCTCAGAGAGTACTCTGGGCATCTCTGTCTTTAAAAAGCTCCATCCTGAGGTAAATTGTTTCCCAGCCTCCCCTGCTTTTGGATTTATTTCTCACTAGCCACCTGTTCTGGACAGTTGCTTCTCTTCCTGTTTGCCTAACCCCTAGGGTAGCTAGTGAGCTGGCCAAGGGCCATAGATGGTGAGAAGGTTCCCAGGGGAGGGGGCTGCTCTTGTCTCAAGTGGGGCTAACTTGTTATTGCTACAGGTCTCCACCTCGTATGATTAATTCCATTTATAGCAGAACCAATAACTCATACATTCAAGGTACTCTGTCATGCATACCTGTAAATAGATTGAAAGTTTACTGAAGCATGCTGGGTAAACACAGCTCGAGTGTCTGCATGTCTCCTGGAAGCATGCCAAGTTCTTTAGATTCGGGCGATATTTTTTATAATGCATATGAATTCATGCTACAAAGGCCACCTTCCCACCCTGGCCCTGCCGCCATCACCCCTGAAATTCCATTTACTTTCAATTTTGCTGTCGAGTTGCTCTGCCTGAGCCGCATCTCTGAAGGTGAAGCACACAGCCATCGCTCTCCATTGATTTAGAAGGGTCGCCTCCCTGTCCCAGGCTTCTGTCACATCTGTGCAGTGACCTGAGCAGATACTGCTTGGCTCTGCACAAGTTGAGAACCTGAGGTGGGGCTAACCTCTCTGAGGAACAGGATTCAGCCCTAGGAGTTCAAAGAAACCGCGGGGAACCTCCCATACTTAAGTCAGGGTGAGCAATGACCACAGGAAGGATCTTAACACTTGGGTCCATGGGATAGCAAGTCTTTCATTTTTCTTTCCTCCTCCCCTTCTGCTCCTCTTCCTCTTTCTCCCCCTCCTCCCCTTCCCCTTCTCCCCCTCCCCTTCTGCTCCTCCTCCTACTCTTCTGCTCTTCCTCCTCCTCTTCTGCTCCTCCTCCTCTTCTGCTCCTCCTACTCTTCTGCTCTTCCTCCTCCTCTTCTGCTCCTCCGCCTCCCCTTCTCCTCCTCCCCTTCTCCTCCTCCTACTCTTCTGCTCCTCCTCTTCCCCTTCTGCTCCTCCTTCTCCTTTTTCTCCCCCTCATCTTCTTATTTGAATATATTTTATTTACTGTGTAAGGGTATTTTGGTAAGTATGTAAGTGCACGGTGTATGTGTGTGCAGGTGTGCATGCACATGTGCATGTGTTGCCTGAAGAGGCCATAAGTAGATCTCAGACTCCCCCGAAACTGGATTGCAGACAGCTGTGAGTTATCAAGTGGTTGCTGGGAACCAAACCTTGGTTCTCTGCAAGGGAAGCCAATGCTCTAACCACTGATCCATCTCTCCAGGCCCTCATTTTTCCTTTAGGCCTAATCAATAATAAAAGGTAATAAAAGGGCAACATAAACCCCATTTGTCCATTTTAGGACCAGGTCTGATTTCAAAAAGAAAGCTACTAGTCCCAGGAACTAGGCCATAGGTCAGCAGCTCTAGAAAATTGGCCATAAGTTACCAGCTCCAGAAATAGACCATGAATTCCAGGAATAAGCCATAAAACCCCCCTCCAAAGAACATCCTAGAGTTACCCACAAAAATAGAAAAATATCTTAAGATGGTCCATCTGTGCTGGGCAGCCCTGTCTCATTCTGTGGTTAGATGTTCACGACTTAAGAATGCAGACCACTGACCACCTGGCACAAGCCAATCAGAAGCTGACCCCATGACCTCCCCAGCACCCACCAATGAAATCTTAGATTATAGAACCCACTCTCTAAATATAGAACTAACATAGTAACAAATCAAAACCATACTAATATCAATGCTTTGGCCCCTACCAGACACATTAGAGATTACCTAATCCTTCTGAAGAGTTCCCCTGGTTCCCTATAAGATGGCCTGCACAACTTTTGTCTGGGGTCACAGTTTTGAAGAATGGTTGACCCCTGCATACTGGATGTTTCTGCAGAATAAATGTTCTTCGTCTTTGCATACTATCTGAGTCTGGGGTCTTCCTTTGGTGATTTTCAGACCCTTACAGTAGGAGATGCCCAGCTCTGTCTTCCAAACTCAGGTCCTTACTCAGCGGGGAGCCCCCACTCTCGAGCTGAAATGTCCTGACCCCCTCCATGAACATACAAGCTTCTTCCTCCCCTCCAGGTACAAGACTCTTGATCTCCTGGGAATTCTACTCCTAGGTGATTCAACCAACTCCACCAAGCCTCTGGCTGTCTCTCTAGCCTGGCCACACAGAACACTGAGTGGTCTACTCACTGGCTCAGCAGGACTGCAGCATCTAGGAAGGTTCCTCTCTAGAACTTTTGCTGAAACAATTGAATAAGCTCTGCTCGCTGGCAGGAGGCTGATGTGAATGTAGTGTCTACATGCTTTTAGGTGCACGGGACCTTCTTGCTACTAGGAGACAGCCTCATGCAGAATGGAGCTGAAGCCAATGGGTCCAGAGCTAACAGCTGCGTGCCCAGATCCAGCCGGTCCTGAAGTAAAGGCTTGACTTCACTTTCTAGTTGTCTAAACCCAATATAGATCTTGGCTTTTGAGTTACCTGAGCTAAAAAAAAATGTATTCTGTTTCTTTCAAAAGATGGGACAAACTGGAAGAGCTGGAAGAGCTGCCTCTTGGAATCAGCTAACAGAGCCGACCACCAACCTCCTGCCCAATGTTGCCCTGCGCTTTCTCACCCTTGGCCTTGAGTAATATGTGTGAATACACTTGGCTTAGGTTGAACTATTAATTTTATTTGATTTTACATACCGAAGTCAATGGTATTTTGAACACAACAAGAAAATCGATGTCCATGAATATGCATGATTATGTAAATGAGCCATGCAAATGAAAGCCCCTGAGGCCTCTGGCCTGCATTCTGACTATTCCAGACCTCAGGAAAACAGGAAGGCAGGTTTTAGACTGCAATGGAAAAATGGAGATGGGTTCTACCCACTCCCCATCCCCCTATGCACAATGCTGATTACAGTAGTTTGGCTTGAAACAAAGACTTTGTTTTCTTTACATAGCTATGATTAAGCTCTGTGCCCACTCTCTGCTCACATAGGGCACTGCCAGAGCCCTACTCCTGCTAACTCTAAGCTTGGTGCATTCTTTTTCTAACTATCCCTGACATGTGGGGCTTTGGGGTCACCTTTAGTGTACCCCTCATCTTGATTCAGTGTGTTTCATTCCTGTGGGTCTCAAGATATTCTCTTATTAACTTTTTGTCTCTTCATTGGCCCTTCAGTGTCCCAGACTGTTGCTTCTCTGTGAAATGTCCAATATTTCTGGGTTGGTGTCCCAGACTCACTTGAAAACAATGTGTCTATACCCAGGTCCCCAGCAGCTTTCTACCCCAGCCAGGCCTTGCAACAACCCAAGTGTCGATTGACAGGTGGCAGATGATGTGGTCCAGAAACAGAAAGGAACATTAGTCAACCTTAAATAAGGAACTCTTGCCACGGGCAGCCATGCAGATGAACCCTGGAGACCATGCTAACTGAAATAAGCCCACTACTGCCTGATTCAATACGGGCAGCCTGCAGGAGGCAGGTTCAGGAGACTGGAAACTGATTAGTAGAGACGGGTCTCAGGATGCGGAAAAAGCAAGCTCATAAGTGTAAAGTCTGTGCTGTGTAAGGTGAGCAAGCCCCATGGACCTAGTGCATGGCTCAGTACATTTGCCTTGTTTGTGAGTGATGTTATTACCTGTTGAGATTCCAAGATAGACAGATGCAACCATGAAGACCTCTGACATCGTGTCAGGAGGAAAGGCCAGGGAGAATGTGAAGCCAGCCAAGGCTGTGCTGTAGAGCAGGTACTGACCAAGCACATGTAAGTGCATGTGGAGTTCTGTTCTCAGGAGACATTGTTAGCGTCCCACAAACACACTCAGAAGGCCCTGCCCTGCTGGGGCCATATGGCGTCTTAGCTCGTATAATCAGATCACTTCCCACTCTGACAACTTTAGATGAGTTTCACAAAGGATGTGGGACTCATTCTGTCTCTTGCTCTCCCTCTCATTCTCCAGCCCCCCTCCCTGAGCTCAGCCTACACACAGCCACAGAGCTGCCTGGAGTGAAAAGAAGGTTGTGTTGGGTAGGCAGCCTGTACTGGGGGACACCAGTGTGTTCACTCTAGCAAGAGGGTCCCTCCTTGACCAAACATCCTGAACCCACCCTCTGGGCGGAAGAAGGCATGTCATCTACGATCAAGCCTCCTTTCCATACGGGCTCCACTGTTCAGGGTTTCCCAGGAATGTGACTTAGATGAGGTGGTACTTGAGTGAAGAGACAAGCCCACGGACACCATATTCCCCAGGCTTGACCCTCAGCCTCCCATGTCTGGGCATCCAGGATTGATAGGAGAGTCTTCCTGGCCTGTTCTCCTCATGGATTTTTCTCTCAGCCAATCAACACTCATCTACCATTGATATTGTTGCTTCCTTGAGTCTGGGATTCTCCCAGGACACCACAGCTATGCTGCCCACCTCAAAAGGAAGAATGGGGACAAGGTGAGTTGAGCCACTACACACTAATTAGTCCATGAAGGGGCCAGAGCATCATTTCTTTCCCTGGGATCAGGCTGGACTGAAACATTCCAGAACATCGAGCCTCTTGAGTGTCTCAGACCAAGTGAGCTATGCTGGGCTTTCTCTCTCAGTGTCTCATGGTGTTCCTCAGAACACCAGATTTCCAGTGAGCTGGGTAGAGAGGACCATGTCAAACCACTGAAGATCATTATTGCTAAGAACAAAGTGTGTTTACTTAGAATAGGACTTGTAAGCAAGACAGAAAAATCATAACTTTAATTGGACACCCAGAAGGGAGAGGACTGACATGAATGCAGAACACTTTGTTTATCTGGAGCTGAAATTTTCAAGTGGGAAAGACGAGGTGATTGTGTTTGTTGGTAGCTGAAGCATCGTCTTTAAGCTTCACAGGACTGTTGGGGCCCAAAGGACTTGTAGTTTGTGGGGTTCATTGAAGCTTGTGGGGGCTCACAAAGGTTCATGGGGATTCACAGGGTAACACAGTACATAGGTGCTCATAGTAGGTCCCATAGAGCTTGCTCACGGGCTGAGCTGCTCAGTGCCAATCCACCTGGTAAGGCAGAAAGCAGCAACTCTGTAGCTGGGAAGGTAGGTGGAGAAGGTAAGAGACCAGAGTTTTATCTGACAGTCATGTGGGGGGGTGGGTAAATGCCTGCCTTTGCCCCCCCCCCAATTCTATGTTGCAGAATATTAGCCAGTTATGAAAAGGAGCTATTTAGCTATGAAGACATAAAATAAACTCAAATCTATATTGCTAAGTGGAGGGAGACTCGGAAAAGGCTCCACATTCTGGTTCTAGCAATATGACTTGCCAGAGTAGAAGACTGTAGAGTCTTTAGAGAGAGCAGAAGGTTCCAGGGTTAGGCACTAGGTTAAGAGGAAGCACCAAGGGTGCTTAGCCAGGAAACTGCTCTGACTGGCACTATCAAGCTGGCCACACTGTTTCTATTCAAACAAGGGATCTCCCTAGTAAAGTCCAGATCTCAGCAACAATGTAGCCATACAGGTTTGTGACGGCTACAATCTTACCAAAGAGCTGAACCCTTAGTAAGGGGAGACTCTTTCACTGGTATGAGCCTCCAGAGCACACCTCTGTGAATACTGGGCAGGTAAGCCAGTCTAATCCCCATTCTCTCTTATCCATCTTTCTGCAAAGCTAAAGCAACTCTTAATAATTTAAAACTTTTTTTTTAAATTTCATGTCTGAATTTTATGTGCCTGAGTGCATGTGTGAAGGTCAATGGATAATCTGCAGAAGTCAGTTCTCAACTTCAAGTCCTCAGGAACTTGTGTCTACTGAGCTGTCTTGTCAGCCCCTTATCTGTCTGCCTCTACCTCCCAAGTCCTGCAATTACAAATATGTTCCACCAGACCTAAGGTAAGTGGTACAAGAGATGGAACATAGGACATTGAGCATGCTGGGCAAGCATTCTACCAACTGAGCTAAAGATAAAGTATTAATTTTCTAAAAGTGGGAGGGGGTGTCTACTTAGCATAGGAAATAGAGGCTACACTGGAAAAGTATAGAATGCGATCTAGAAGATAGACATCTGGCCCTGCAGTTGTGCAACGGCATTGGCTGGGGAGCTTGGACTACCCACAACTACCTTGCTTCTAAGCCTCTGTCCCTTTCTGTAGGGGAGAGGTACCTGTGATTTGACCAAACTCCTCTGTGCATAAAGGCTGACACTATTTGGCTGCTTTCTGCGTATTAGGGAGCAAAGGCAGGCTGAGTTCATGGTCTGAATCTGTGGTATGGCTATCGTGTGCACCTATTGAGCCAACTAGTCTTTGTCCTAGACCCAGCTTCTCCACCAGACTGTGAGAGCGGCTAGACAGGGAGTACCCCTACTCAACCCTTCTGCAGTCCTGAAACATGCATAGCACTGTGGTCATAGCAGGCATACAGAGGATGTTGGCATGGCAGAATCAGTGACACTGGCCTTTCACAGAGGACCAGACTCCCTCAGTTTACCTGATCCCAACTTCTGCTTCTCACCTCTGCACAGGAGTCCATCTGTACTAGACTAAGATGTTGGCTGGTGGATTGAAGTGGCTTTCTCCACAGGTTGGCAGCTCTAGTTTTAAGACACACACACAGATCTGAGGGATAACCAGTTAGTTCCTCTGGATCTGCTCGGCCTTTCACTCTTTTTTCTTGGTCCTGCAAAGGGCCCACATTTTACATTTCAGTTGGGATGCTTTCTGCTGGGCTCTTTCCAGAAACCAGGGTAGGGAGGGGGCAAGGTGGGGACTCCTTCTCTGCAGGTGAGGAGGCCATCTGGTGCCCTCTCACCTTACCCTACCCCCATGCCCAGCTCTCAGCATAGTGTGTCTAGTGCCTGATGCTGCCACCCCACATGTGGTGGTCACCAGTTTTGAACTCTGTCTCTGTCTCTTTGTGACTCTCTCTGTCTCTGTTTCTGTCTCTGTCTATCTCTGTGCCTCTATGTCTCTCTGTCTCTGTCTTTCTGTGTGTCTCTGTGTGTCTCTATCTCTGTCTATCTTTGTATCTCTGTCTGTCTATCTCTGTGTCTCTGTCTCTCTGTCTGTCTCTCTCTGTGCCTCTGTCTCTGTCTCTCTGTCTCTCTCTGTGCCTCTGTCTCTGTCACTCTGTCTCTCTCTCTCTCTCTTTGTGTATGTGCATGTGTGTAGGGTATATTCACATGAGCATGCAGATAGGTATGTGTGCACATGTGTTAGAAGTCCAGATGTGTCTTCCTCAATCATTTCCCATCTTACTCTCTGAGACAGGTCTGTCAGAAATACCATTGCCAAAGCCACTTAGGAAGAAAAGGGTTTACTTCAGCTCACAGGTTACAGTTGGTCACTGGGGGAAGTCAGGGTAGGAGCTCAAACAGGAACTTGAAACAGAGACCATGAGCTGCTTGCTGGTTCCTTTGAAGGTTCATGCGCAACTAACTTCCTTACATAGCCCATGTCCATCTGTCTATGGGGTAGTGCTGCCCACAGTGGGATGGGCAGGCTGTCTGCAGCAATTAACAATCAAGACAAATCCCCACTGACATACCCACAAACCAACTTGACCAGAACACTCCCCTCAATTGAGACTCTGGTCAGGTGACTCTAGGTTGACAGTAGCAGTCAACTGGGACACAAGGTCTCTCACTAAAGCTGAAGCTAACAGATTCTACTAAACTGTCTGGCCAATGTGCCTCCCCAGTGTGGGGATTGCAGATGTCCTCTGACCACAGTCAGCCTCTATGTGCTCGGATGCTGGAGCTCCACCTCAGGACCTTATGCTTACAAGCGCGTCCCTCCGGCCACATTTCCTTCATCATATGTACATCTGTGCTGGCTAGGTTTTATTTCTTTGTTTCTCTGTGTAGCCCTGGCACTTTCCTAGAACTCACTTTGTAGACCAGGCTGGCCTTGAACTCATAGAGATCTGACTGATTCTACCTCCCAAGAGCTAAAGGTGTGTCCCATCGTGCCTGACTATGTGCTGGATAGTTTGATGTCCACTTGACAGAGCCTAGAGTTATCTGAAAGGAGGGAACCTCTACTGAGAAAATGCCTCCATAAGATCTGGCTCTAGGACATTTCTTACCTTGTGATTGAAAGGAGAGGGCCCAGCCCATTGCTGGTGGTGCCACCCCTGGGTTCTATAAGGAAGCAGGTTGAGCAAGCTATGGAGGAGCAAACCACTAAGCAGTACTCCCCCATGACCTCTGACCTCTGTCATCAGCTCCTGCCTCACTGCTCCATGACCTCTGTCATCAGCTCCTGCCTCCAGGTTCCTTCCCTTCTTCAATGATTAACAGTGACATGGCAGTTTAAGTCAAATGTACCCTTTCCTTGCCAACTTACTTTTTGGTCATGGTATTCATTGTAGCAACAGAAATGCTAAGACAGCATCTCTCTGCCTCCTGTAGTAAGCCCCTCTGTGGAAAGATGGCGTCACTCCTTCCAAGCTGAGGTGTTGGGAACCTCTAGAGGTGATTATGCACAGTAGGGGGAATCACAGTGGTGTCAGTCACCTGACTTGTACTGAGCCCCTGGGGCTGGGCTCATTTGCCACAGTGACAGTGTGAGACTGGCCTAGGGGCACTGCTCTTCATCCTTCACCTGCTCTCTCAGGGAGTTGTTCTCCAGGGACACTGGAGGAGGAGGCTCCCTACTTCTGCCTGTGCAGTCTCTTCTCCGTCAGAGTTACTGTAGACCCTGAGACTGTAACACTTTCAGCAGCAGTTGGCACACACCTCCTGGGACGGGGTGCTGAGTAGGGCAGGTCTCAAACAACGTCACCTGGGCGGCATGACCTAGGCTGAGGATACCTGTCGCTCAGGGGCCCAGCCTCACCTTCTGCATGGAAGAGAGCATGAATGGTATCCAAGTTCAGTAACTGACCTGTTTACATATAATGTGCAAGGGTGCAAGTTGTGTCCCCAGGTCCTTCTGGAACTGCAGAAGCCAGGAGAATCATTTCAGTGCGGGCCTCACAATTCCAGGCAGATGCTTAAATTCCTACAGCTCACTTCCACTTCCTTTCCATTTTCTCCGTGACTCCGTTTTTATGACCGCTCTGTCTGCTTATGTTCTAGCTTCCCCCATGTTCTTCCTCCCTTAAATCTGATATTATCCACTTCGCTGCTTAATTTCATTTCCTGTCCTCGGATGCTCGTCTTTACCTTCTCCCTCTCCCCACTGTCTCTGGGAATCCCGTCCTCTGTCACCATTAGGAGCCCACCCACCCACCAGCACTGCTACTCTTCCAGCCCTGGGCTGTGGTTTAGAAAGGTGCAGGCGCACAGCCCCTCCCCCAGCCCAGGCCGCTTGGCTGAGTCCACTTCTCTCAGCTATTCCTCCAGAACTTAGTCGGATATGTGTTGAGGACACGCAGGGGATGCTGAGGACAGCGCAGGACATGGGGAAGAAATAGACCCACTGGAGACATGCGGCTTGAGAGCCAGAGTATTCCTGGCCGTGTCAGGTGCGTCTCTCAGCCTGTCTAGGATTCTTCAGACCCTACACAAAGCGACCTGGATAAAATGTTAAGGCAACCCCAGAGCCAATGCAGGCCCTGGAGACAGTGTGGGTGAGGGTAGGTGTTGGTGGTGAAGTGAGAACTCACCAGAGACCAAGTGGTACAGCACCTCACAGGCTGCTGAGAAGACAGCAAGACCCTAAAGGAGTCATCTGCAGCAAGACCATCTCCCTCAGATTTAGCTGTTCAGCAGATCCCTCAGCCCTGGCGTGCAGATTACACAGAAGAAAAGGGAGCCGCAGGGATGGGACAGAGAGAGAGAGATAGCTCCAACCAGAGAGCGAGTGCGTGGGTTTGGGGTGTGCTGAGGGGGAAAGGGTAAAGAGGGGAGGGCCTTTTAAAAAGTTAGCAGTCAATCTTCAAACCACTGAGGGCCTGGGATCACCGGCAGCACTGAATTCAAGAGGGACACAGCTCTATCCATATGGGGAAACCTTAGAGGGTGTCTTAGTTAGGGTTTTACTGCTGTGAACAGACACCATGACCAGGGCAAGTCTTATAAACGACAACATTTAGTTGGGGCTGGCTTACAGTTCAGAGGTCCAGTCCATTATCATCAAGGTGGGAGCAGGGCAGCATCTCTAAGCAGGCATGGTGCAGGAGGAGTTGAGAATTCTACATCTTCATCTGAAGGCTTCCAGTGGAAGACTGACTTCTAGGAAGCTAGTAAGGGTCTTAAAGCCCAAGTCCACAGTGGCACACCTACTCCAAGGAGGCCACACTTTCCTGGGCTAAGCATATGCAAACCACCATGGGGGGGTCAGTGGGGGCACAGCCACACTCTTGGGAGACAGGGTCCTTGCCCTCATGGGTGTGCGATGGTGCTATCCACCAGTGACTCTGCCCTGACCTCTCCTCCTGCTGAGTGACTGGACAGATAGACTGCAAGGCCATGAGCCAGTGCCCTCAGGTGTCTGTCTCCATGCTGCCACCGGTAACCCCTTTTCTAACATCAAACCTAACAAGCAAAGCAGCAACAAAACAGGGCACCGACTCAGGGCACGGGGTCGTGGCTTCTCTCTTCCCACCAGCTGCTCCTCTGACTCTTCCCCTTTGAGTTGTCCATCCCACTTCTCAGACATTTCCAACATCCTACATCCCTTCCTGTGGCCCTGGCAAACATCTCAGTGTAGCAGCTAATGTCACATGAGAGAGTAGACAGGGGTGTCACAAGGCTCCAGTCTGAACTCCTTGGCTAGCTTCAGTCCTTGATTTCTTCCTCTGCAAAATGGGATAATGGGATATGTGCCCAAGTGACATGCACAGCCCATATCGCTGGAGGTGTCTGCCAGGAGGAAATCCTGGCTGCCTGAGGAGCAGGTGAGCATCCTGTGTCCCTATCCCCTACAGCACAGAGTGAGGGGTGGGTATGATGGCCTACCAAATACTTTCCTACCCCAGGAGAAAGAGCAGTGCAGGCCAGAGGGAAGGTGGTGGGGTCAGAGTGAGGCCTGGCATGGCTTCTGAACTCCTACCTAGCTGTAGTGTGGCTGAAAGTCGAGGGGAGAGAAGATGGGGAGTCAGAACTTGCTTACATACCCTTTGCTTCCTTCAATCTCTGCAGCAGATATCCAAGCTGACAAGCAGCAGGTCTAAGCCCCACTGCCCCTAGTTGCAGAAGCTCAGATGGAAATGGGCAGAGTGGTACCAGTCTGTAATCCTAGCACTGGGGAGGCTGAGGCAGGATTGCCAGAAGTTGGAAGTGATTGAGAGGATATCTGACAATCGGTCCATGATAGGCCACCACATGTTCAGGTCTTTTTCCTATTGTGGGTTATAGGATTGTGTGAGATCACAGTTCCAGGCTTTCAGAGCAAGGTTTGGCAGGGTTGCAAGTGACAAAGTATACTGAAGGGGAGGAGCAGCTGAAATAGGGAAACTCGAACAGTCCATCAAAGCCTCCTCCCTCTGACTCCCAGAAGAAGCCTCCTCCCTCTGACTCTCAGAAGCTTCTTCCCTCTGTCTTCCAGGGAAGCGTGGCCAGGCTGGTAAATGATGCCAGACTTGAGGCAGCCTGATATTTGAGCTCTGCTCACTCCCTCTCCATCTCTCTCTTGCTTCTTCCCTTAAGAGTCTTCTGTCTCCTGCGCAAAGAGGCTTTCAGGAGCTGGTAGCAGGTTGATTCCATTCCTTCTCATCCTGCCTCAAATAGTCTCAACCACGCTCCCCTAAGGACCTGGCTTTATTTTATGAGCACAATTTTTACCAGCTCTACATTCTTTGCAAGACAGCTTTTTTCCTTTAACACTAAGGTGCCTAAAAGATAATGATAAACACAAGCTGGAGAGATGGCTCAGTCATTAACATGCTCGCTACAAAAACATGAGGACCTGAGTCTGGATCCCCAGCACCTGCTTAAAAGGACACCCATGGCAACATGCATCTGTAACCACACCACACATGCACACACATGCACACACACACACATACATATGCATATGTATCTGCAAGACCATGTATACACACACACACACACACACACATGCATATGTACCTGCATGACCATGTACACACACACACACACAGAGAGAGAGAGAGAGAGAGAGAGAGAGAGAGAGAAATGGTAGGGGTTGCAAAACTACAGACAGAAGTCAGAGATCTTTGAGCATCTGACTTGTGGAAGTTGAACCCCTTGTGGAAGAAGATACCCCAAGTGGAAGGTATAGAGGACTTCACTGCTTGCAAGCCTCCACAGTTTTATGTGTGTGGAACACCCATTCCCTGGTGCCTTTTCATAACTTCTCTTTGGAACAAAAGCACACTTCTACCCAGATTCTGAAGTTCGAGGTCTCAGTGGCTGCCCCGTGCAGAACTGGCAGGCGGTGGCAGGCCAGAGCCTCATTCCTTTACCCACAGAACCCCAAGGCCCAGGAAGCAGCATTTCCTAAGGCTCCTTGGTCCAGCGCATTCCACGGGAAGCAATGACTATGGAATCAATGCCTAAAGTTCAAATGCTTACTGTCCAGAAGGGTGGCTGCTAAATGCAAGGGCCCAAGGTCTAAGACCACGTTCCCTGAACAACATTGTTGGCTCTTTCTTTCTTTCTTTCTTTCTTTCTTTCTTTCTTTCTTTCTTTCTTTCTTTCTAGGAAGTAAAGATGGAGGTCCTACAGAGGCAACTAACCTGGGCCCATGCAAGCTCACTGAGACTGAATCATCAACCAAAAGCAAGCATGGATGTAGGCTCCCTACGAAAGGTAGCAGAAGTCTTCATGTGGGTCCCCTAACAACTGGAGCAGGGGGTTATCTATGACTTGGACTCTGTTGCCTGCCTGTGGATCCCTTTCCCATAGCTGGGCTGTCTGGCCTCAATGAAAGAGGATGAGACTCTATGTGCCAAGGCGGGTTAGTACCTAGGGAGGGGGAATGGGAGAAGGGGGGAAGGTAAGAGTAGGAGGAGAGCTAAAAAGGTAAGAGTAGGAGGGAGGGGCTGTGATTGGGATGTAAGGTGAGTGAATGAATAAATAAATACATAAATAAATGGAAAGAGTTTTTTACTATAGATTTTAGTATGGGCAGTAAAAGATGAAGAGGAACTTAAGGAAAAGATAATAATATTGGCTCAAGCCTATGATCGTCACACTAAGGAGGCTGAGGCAGGAGGATTGCTGTCAGTTTGAAGCCAACTTGGGCCTTGAAATAAGAAAAGAAAGGAGGGAGGGAGGAGGGAGGAAGGAAGGAAAGGAGGGAGGGAGGGAGAGAGAGAGAGAGAGAGGGAGAGAGAGAGAGAGAGAGAAGGCAGTGTTGTTTGCTGCAGACAGAGCTTGGAGAATTTGTATTTTCACTAGGGATCGGCATATTTCCTCCTGAGTAGAAGGACGGCTTGAAGAGTGGCAGTGAGTGTATGAATGTGTGTGAGCATGTGAGTGTGAGTGTAAGAGTGTGTAAGTGTGTGTAAGAATGTGTGTATGAGTGTGTGAATGTGTGTGAGTGTATGAGTGTGTGTGTGAGAGAGTATGTGAGTGTGTGTGTCTGTGAGTGTGTGTGAGAGTGTGTGAGTATGAGTGTGTGAGTGTGTATGAGTGTGTGTGAATGTGTGTGAGTGTATGAGTGTGTGTGTCTGTGAGCATGTGACTGTGAGTGTGTGAATGTAAGTGTAAGGGTGTGTGAGTATGTATGAGTGTGTGTGAATTGTGTGAGTGTATGAGTGTGTGTGTCTGTGAGCATGTGACTGTGAAATGTTGCAGTAACCCATGCGAGTTAAGCAGAGAGCATTGCTTTGTCAGGCTTGTTCTGAGTGAAGCGGAGAGGGCGGGCGTGCTGAGACAGGCAAATACAAAGCGGCTCTTCCCAGTGAGTGTAAGAGTGTGTATGAGTATGTATGAATGTGTGTGAGTGTATGAGTGTATGTGAGTGTCTGTGAGCATGTGACTGTGAGTGTGTGAATGTGAGTGTAAGGGTGTGTGAGTGTGTATGAGTGTGTGTGAATTTGTGAGTGTATGAGTGTATGTGAGTGTCTGTGAGCATGTGACTGTGAGTGTGTGAGTTTAAGAGTGTGTATGAGTGTGTATGAATGTGTGTGAGTGTATGAGTGTGTGTGAGTGTGTGTAAGAGAGTATGTGAGTGTGTGAGTGTGTGTGAGCATGTGGCTGTGAGTTTATGAGTGTGTGTGTGAGTGTGTGTGTGAATATATGTGAGCATGTAAGTGTGAGTGTATGAGTGTGTGTGTGTGAGTGTGTGTGAATATATGTGAGCATGTGAGTGTGAGTATATGAGTGTGTGAATACATGTGAGTGTATGTGAATATAAGTGTGAGTGTGTGTGAGAGAGAGTATATGAGTGTGTGAGTGTGGGGGTTTGTGTGTGTGTGTGTGTGTGTGTGTGTTATTCTATGGATTTTAGTAGGGAGTAGTGGGTGAGGGGCCCAAGAACCCATATTTTTAAACAAGCTCCCTTGGTCATGCTGGCCAGACTATAAGAGACAGCCTAGGACAGTCCCTGGGAAGAGCCGCTTTGTATTTGCCTGTCTCAGCACGCCCGCCCTCTCCGCTTCACTCAGAACAAGCCTGACAAAGCAATGCTCTCTGCTGGACTCGCATGGGTTACTGCAACGTTTCTGAGCCATGTTCTTGGAAACGTGGATTCCTGTAAGAAGCCTAAGCTGACGCCTTGGATAAGTAAGTTTGGGGAATGCTGCCCATGCCAGGGGTCCTGGGGTCTGTGTGTTAATGCTGGGAGCCTGTTCTTGATATGTGAACCCTCTAAACTTCCCTCTGCAGGCTGTATAAAGGAAACCTCACGACTGCGCACCTGGGGCAGATTAAATTACATAACGCTCCTATACTCACAGTAGGGCTGATTAATGCTAGGATAGTAAGCTCTGTCAGGAAGTCACAGTGCATGTCTGGAGGGCCAAAGCTCTCAGAGAGATAACTGTAGGCAACAGTGAGATGTGCTGAGAAGGCTTCTGCTTCCTCAGAACCATAGCTCGTCCATGGATGCCTTCCCAGATCCTAAGCTGGAGAGAGGAGGGGCTCTTCCAGGTGACTTACTGTTGCCTTAGGCCTGGGCTAAGAACACAGAGTAGTGCCCCCCCCCCATGGCAGCATCTCAATACAAGAAGAGCAAAGGAGCTGATGTGGGCAGGATGAAGTGTGTTCAGGAGGGAGGCATCTCCTTAAGGGACATGTGCCCTGAAAGCAGAACAGAACTCTCCAAAAGGATTTGCTCCCATCTCCCCCTGGCTGTACAGTGTGTCTGAGTCTGCAGGGTAGCTGTCTTCTCCAGATCTCCATATTCCGTCACACTTCCCCAATAAGCTCACTGAGTCACCAAGCTGTACTCAAGTCTTGCTTTGGTCTGGATACCTCTCTAGAGTGAATGTTTCTTTGTCTCCCCAGAGAAGGACACATATAAGAGTCTGAAGACTGCCCGGCCAGCCATGCTAAGTTAGTAGCCTCTCTCATTTCTTGGCAGGCCAACACTGGGACAGTCTGTGGCATAAGGCCAGGTTGGCACAGGCTTGGTGTTCAGATACTTGGTGGTCCAAGCTAAACCCAGTCTCATACCTCTGGACAGAGCCCACTATGCACCCTGGGTTACCCTGATTTCCCATGGCTTGAGTACTAGTCAGGAGACATAGGGTGTCATCCACCATTGTGGGGGCAAAGGGGAGGCAAAGAGGAAAAAGTCTCTCTGTCCAAGTTAACCGTGACCTTGAGGCAATTTAATTCACTCTTCTCAGACCAGAACTATTGTATTCTGGACACAGATTTTCTCAGAAAAGAGACAAAGAACATTTGAAAAACATCTGAGCAAACATTCCACTTTTCTGTACATTGCTTAGCCAAGGGAGGGATGGGAAGACTTCACTCACAGTCCAAGCTGCCCTTATTTTTCCGCGAGAGCAATACGATGTTTAAAGAAATGCCTGCAGTCAGGGTTGGAAATTGCCCATGCGAAGCAAATGGAGCTGGCCTGCCCAGGGAGCTGACGGGTCTGACAGCTCTGCCCGCTGGAGTCCCTTCCTTCCGGGGCCTCTGATTTCTTCCTTGCCTTCACAGAAGACCTAACTACATTTTGGCACACACACAGGAATGGGCAGGGATCCTCCCAAACCTTGGAGGATAGCCAGAGCCAGGCCCACACTATAAGGGGTCAGTGAGCCTAGCCGGGCCAGCTGGAGAGTGACCCCTCCCCTCTTCTTCTCTTCTGATTCCTGAGCTGTTCAGAGGGCTGGAGGCCATCACAAAGGCCTGTGTCCGGAGACTTAGATGACACAGGGATGAAGGAAGTGTCCACTCTCCACTGTGGGCTCTGAAAAGAAGTTGACCTAACATCACGGTGTGATCACAAGGAGTCCCACAATCTACAAAGGACATCTAACTTGCTTGGCAGAGACTACACAGTCTTCTTCGGTCCACACCGTCTTTGCTCCTAGAAACCCAGTCTCCCTGGCTTCGTCTGCTCAAAAGGGCCTCTAGTTGTCCCACCGGACTAAGACCGCCCTGCCAGCGAGCAACCAAGCCAGGCGGCTGAGCGAGTGGGCGCGGGAGCGGCTCCTTTAAGGCCCGCGTCAGGCCCGGCCGAAGGGGCGGGGCCTCGGTGGGGCCGCCGCTCGGCTTCACCTGCAGTTCCGAGCGCGCGGAACAGAGGCGCGGGCGGCTGCGAGGCCGGCGGACGCACCGGCCGGAGGGAGCGCGCCGCGGGCCCACTTGGCCTGGCTCCCAGAGCCCGGGCAGCAAGTGCGGGGAAAAGCAGGGCGGGTGCGGGCGGAGCATCGCCGCGGCGAGGGAAGCCGGGCACCGGGCGAGCGCCGGGGCGGCGCGGCGGGGACGATGACCACAGGCTCGGTGCTGCCGCTGCTGCTGCTCGGGCTCTCGGGCGCGCTCCGGGTAAGTTGCCGCCTCTCCATTCGCGGGCGATCTGGGAACCCGTGGGGCAAGCTGGTGTCTCCCCGTCTTCTCAACCCGCCGCCCGCGCTGCGCGAAGCCGCTCGCTATCGGAGCGGGGAGCCGCGGAGCTGAGCGGGCGGGACCCTGGGTGCCATCTCCTTGCCCGATCTGCGCTCTGGGGCCGCCCTCCGTAGCGTAGTACTCGCCTCCGCCGCCCGGCAGTCGTGCATCCCGAGTTCCAGCCCTGCGCCGGGTCGGGTCGGCTGCGCGGGGCGCTCTCCCAGGTCCCGTGGGTGCCGCGGAGCTCGGCTGCGGTGGGAGGCGGAGGCGACTAAGGAGCGCGGGTTGTAGCCGCGGGGTCTAGCAGGTCCTCCCGACTTAGATAGGGATCGAGAGGAGGGCGCAGCGGGAGCGCGAGGCACTGAGCCCGGGGACTGGACACCCTCGCTGTTTCCGCACAATCTCTGCGCGGTCTCCAGCCGGCTCCGTCGGTTGACTCCAGCTCGCTGCGGGTCTTCGGAAAGGCTTAGCGGCAGCTCCCGCAGCGACCCTGGGCGGAGACCGAGTGGCCTGAACCCCCTCTCGTGGCCGATCTGTCCGGAGGCCTGCTCGCTGCCACGCCGAGGTAATCTCTGCGATGAACCAGGGTTGTCGACCGGCTGCTCCGAGGCCACCGGACCATCTCCTTGCGCGGGGAACACGCCCCGGGGCGGGGGAAACAGAAACTTTCCCGGCCGACTTTTGTCTCCCGTGGGCTGCAAGTGCATTTCAGAGCTGCGATCCCCAAGAATTAGATGCCATTCTGAGCTTGGCTGGGGGAAGATCCCTGACCCGGCCCTCCCTTTCCTAGCCTCCGGGGCCGGGTACTCGAGCCCGAGCTACAGGCTGCAGGCTGCGGGTGGCCTCCCAGCCGAACCCGGGCGGAGCTGTTGCGCGCAGCTGGAGGACTCGGCATGCAGGGAGGCGCGTTCCGCTCTGGCGGCCCGCGAAGCTGAGACTGCAGGGTGCTGGCTGCGCCCGCGGCTCCTGGAGCTTGCTCACCAGGGATCAGAAGCCTGGTGCGCCTTCTCCTCCTTAGCGGAGTGGATTAGTGGGGGCACATGCTATCTCTCTTGGTTCCTGGCAGCTTGGGTGGAACCCTTGCCCATTGCCTTCCTTTCTCTAAAGATGCAGACTCCAGAGGAACAGAAAACCCTTCTGGTCTGTTAGAGGCTTCTGGTCTTTTCTCCTGACGAGGCTTTAAATGGGGGCTTCAGAGTGAGCAAGAGTCCAGGACATTGTGTGGTTGAACTTCACACACACACACACACACACACACACACACACACACACACACAGGAGCACCTTGCCTCCTTGCAGCCTAATGGCAGAACTGGTCACTCTCCCCTCAGCTTGGAAACAGCCCTGGAATCACTGAATTTGCCAGCTCCCTTTTTTGGAACTCCACCCCTGTGGCCTGCAGAGGGAGGCTTCCTCCTCACCTAGCCTAAAGGCAGAGCTCTGCAGCCTGGAGAGATGGTTCTTAGCAGAGCTCCCTCTCTCTCCATGGGCCTGGCTTTGCCTGTGGATGGGTGAACTACTGGTGGGTGATACCTTTTCCTTCTCCTCCTCCTCCTGCTCCTGCTCCTGCTCCTGCTCCTGCTCCTGCTCCTGCTCCTGCTCCTGCTCCTGCTCCTGCTCCTGCTCCTGCTCCTGCTCCTGCTCCTGCTCCTGCTCCTGCTCCTGCTCCTGCTGCTGCTGCTCCTGCTGCTGCTCACCCACTTCTGGGAACCTCTCTGCTTTTCCCCACTGCCATTCGCCAATATGGCCCCTTTGGTACCTGGTCTAGTCATCAGCTGACCCTGTGTTTCCCATAAAAGTAGGTTCAGCTTTCCAGTTCGGGAAACTCCTCCAAACCTGGGCCAATACAACCTGAAGTCCCCCAGAGACCAGAGGATCCCCATACCACCTCTGGGTGGAGATGGTGCTTTATCTGCGCTGTGGGCAGAGGCATGGCAGAGGTGGCCATGGCAAATGTAGATTGGATTACATTTCTGAGAACTTATGTTGGTTTAACAGTCTGCTTCCCATCCCCAGGCCCACCGTGAGGACCTTACAGTCAGAGAGGCCTGTAAGGCTGGCTTCTCCGAAGAAGGCTACACTGCGTTGATCTCCCCGAATGTCCTGGAAGGAGAGAAACTACTCAAAGGTAGTGTGGGATGTTTGAGGGGTGGAGGGATGAAGTGCAAGGCTTAGCTGGCCGTGGAACACTGCTCTCTGCGGAGAGATGGCTGTGAAATCGATGAGGTTCCGGTGGGCCGTCTTTGCATGTGCTGAATGATTCGGAAGGCCTGCCTGTCATTTTGGACTGAGGTGAATCATTTCCTGTACGACAAATGAGAATTTGGGTGGAACACTGTCACCAATGCTGTGCAGGGAGACTTCCTTTCTGAGTATTTTTATGTATGAGATGCAGGACTCTTAAATTATCCCCACTTCGAAATGCGTGACAAAGCAGACGATGTTGTCGGGAGCGCGGTAAATAAGCCCACAGACGTTCTGCTCACAAATGTGGCACGTGGCTTTCACAACTGCCCCTCCAGCGACAGAAAAACCCACGGGGAACACCATCCATGACCTTCTGGAATGGTGGTGTGCAGGGGGCAGAAGGATCTAGATGGCTGGAAAACTCATTGCAGACCTAGTTTCATCGGGCAGCAGATAATAAGCGGGGTTCTAGGGGTTCACAGACTAGGAGCTA
>LR749798.1:133258-208783 GCA_902729485.2 Mus minutoides
CTAGGAGCTATGGCTCTTGACCTCTGGTTTTCTAGAAGGAGATAATAAGCTGGGTTCTAGGGGTTCACAGTCTAGGAGATATGGCTCTTGACCTCTGGTTTTCTAGAAGGAGATAATAAGCTGGGTTCTAGGGGTTCACAGTCTAGGAGCTATGGCTCTTGACCTCTGGTTTTCTAGAAGTTTGAACTGTTTTCATGGGACAGGGAAGTGGGCTTTCAAATAGGTTTAAAAGGTGAATTTCCATATTGGCTCTGAAGTCCTAAGGCTATTGATTACTCTCCCCACCCCAAGAAAGTTTATGTTCTAAGAAACAGAGCAGCTGTCTATGAACAGGTGTGCACAGGTGTGTAGAAGCTCTTCCCTGCACACTGAATGTAGGGTCTAGGCACATCTAACCTGTAGCAATGGTCTGCATGACTCAAGAGTGCCTGTGAATTCACTTTGATATAAAATCCTAGACTTGGACCATTGTGAGGTTCTTTCTTTCTTTCTTCCTTCCTTTCTTTCTTTCTTTCTTTCTTTCTTGTGTGTCTCTGTGTGTCTGTGTTGACTTGGTTGTATGGTTCTCAGGTGTAAACATCACAGACGACATCTCATTGCAACGCCAGGTTGGTCCTGCCTGCTGGATATGCCCCCTCCTAGCAGGAATCTTTCAGATTCTTGTTCCTTACAAATTATGTGAATGAAGACAATGTCCAACTTTTCATACCTGATCTTTGTTTTATTGTTGTGAAGCAGAAGCCATTGACCATTGCTGATCATAAGAAAGAGAGAAGGAGAGAAAGAAAGAAAGAAAGAAAGAAAGAAAGAAAGAAAGAAAGAAAGAAAGAAAGAACTTTAGTCAGTTGGCTGAGGGGTAGGCCTCAGGGAGAAACTGTGTTCAGGACACTCCAAGAGCTGTATATGTGTTTTGATTTGGACTGTGTTGAGGTAGATCATCTTTCCAAGTCTAATGTGGCTCATTCCTGCCATTACTGCATTCTGGACTCCCCCCACGCTGATCCTGGGGCACAAGGCCTCTGTGAACCTAACAAACCCATGGAGATCTTGCCATGCCCAATGACCAGGGACTCAAGGGAGAGAAAAAAAATGTTACTAAGGAACGTCTGCAACAAATAAGAAATTTCTATATTTTTGCGATGCTTCCTAGATTACACTAGCATCATGTGTGTAGCCATGCTCTCCTATATACTCTGGTCCTGGTAGGCATGGAGGGTACCGTCCTGGATTTACCTGATGTGCTCTGGGTGGACTTCATACAGCAGGCCAAGATTGGAGGAGAATGTGGCATCCATGTGTCTGGAGTCTGCACTCACCTGCTCAAGCTTGGTGGTGGGTTACAGCCACGGCCGCAGCACCCTCTGCTCGCTCCCTGTTTTCTTCCTCTTGAGCTTGAGGTGCAAGATAGCAGGAGTGAGGATGTTTTTACATCTTAGAAATAATTTTGCACACATGGAGGTGAGAACGGAGGCCTGCAGCACACTCAAGCCAGGACATGCAGAAATGGCTGGGTGTGCAGAAAACTTTGCCACTCTGAGCGCAGAGTGAGGAAGCCTCCATCAGAAGCAGGTCCAGAGCTCCGAGCTTCTGGTAGGTTCTGTGCTAAATAGATAATGACTACTGATAATTGAGTTATTCCGAGCGAGAGAGCTTAACCTTACTTAATTTGACAAGCAGAGCTTCCCAGTCGTGGTTTTACGGTGAGCACGCCATGAGCTATTACCGGCCGGGCTGTGGCTTCCTCTCAATGCCTGAGTCAGCTCACCAGCAGCCCGGACCATCACATTCTAGCGGGAGAGATTTGTTACACAGTAATTAACTTGTTTGTGATAAATGGGTGGAGGAAATGTCGTGGCATTTTGTTTTATGTCTAAATGAAAAGCATTTGCATTCTGAAAAAAAAATCCTGCTAATTAGGCTTAAAATAGTCTTCCCCAACAGGGTAACAAGTGCATGTATAGCTGCCCTTTGGAGGTGCAAACCCACCAGGGACAGAAGGCAGGATGTTCTCTGGGCCCCTCTCTGTTCCAGGTCTTCTTGGCCTTGCATCTTCCTGATGCCTCTGCTGGCGAGCATTGAAAGTTGCCCGCAGTGCAGCCGTGGCTCTGTTTGTAGAATAATTTACTTATGATGAGTGATGTATGCTAATATCTAAATTTGACAGTAGGGTCCTGAAGGCTATCAAGCAGCCTGCTCTGAGCCCTGTGTCAGGCTGGGGCAAGTTTGTAAGCCAGCATCTCTTTCTCTGCTGGGTGAATTATTAATGGTCAACCTGCCCAAAGAGGCTGCAAGCCAATGTGATGTCCTGTGTTGTCCTCCCGCAAGAGGGGCTGAGTCTAGTCCCCCCTGCTCAATCTCACAGGGAAGAACCCGAAGGTTTCAGGATATGCGGATCTGGCCCCCACCACAATCTTGGAAAAAGGTCACTCTCAGTCCTGGCCTTGTTTGCTCTGTACTAGGAGGGCTGGTGTTGGGCAGTCACTTGAGAAGAGTCTGTGCTGAGTTCAAAGACGCTAGAAAGAAGGGCTATGCTATTAGTGACTTCATTTAAAGGTATCCTCATGGTCTCCATCCTCTATTAGCCTGAGACAGTCTGTGTAGTGGCCACACCTGTTCCTTGTCAACCAACTGTCTCTTACATAAACCTTGAGGATTGCAAAGGGTAACCGGCCCATTGCTCAGTTTTTACTGTATTTTCTATTCTATTCCAAGGCATACTTGGTAAAAAAAAAAAAAAAAAAGGCTAAGACCTAATTAACAGACCCTTGAATAAATGGGGTTGATTTTATTCACACTACAACGAGTGCTGAGATATTATGGCCAAGGGATGGGCAGTGGATCAGACCCAGGCCTATCACAAGCCTCATCTCTATTTCTACCACTCTGCGGTCAAAACTGATACTTTATTGCAACGTCGCTCTAGACCAGCTGCTGCTGTTCTGTGTGTTGCATCTAAGTTCTGGGTGGAAAAAAGAAACAGAAGACTGTTTTTTCTGCATTTCTTTCCTGTCTCAGGAAAGCGTTTTCTTATAATCCCTGCAAGGGTTCTCACCAGCTATCACCAGGTCACACGGTGTTCTTCACTGCACAAAATGCACTGTTCAGCTTGCTTTAAATCAATTATCTCGGGAAAGAACTGAGGGTTCCGTTTGAGGAAGGGTGGAGGGAGGGAAAGATGCCATGCAGTTAGCCTTAGTGCTTGGCAAGTGCTGCTTTCCCAGTCCTAGGGTCTGTGCCTGAAGAAGGCAGGCAGGCCATGAATTAGTTGTGCTCTCTGTCTCTTTCTCTGTCTCTCTCTCTCTGTCTCTCCCATCCTCCCTTCTTCCTACCTTCCTCCCTCCCTCCCTCCCTCCCTCCCTCTAGTTCTCTTGTAGCCCAGCTTTGCCTCAGACTCACCATGAAGCTATGAATGACCCTGAACTCTCCCAATCATCTATCTCCTTTCTCTAAGACCTGAGGATTATGCCTGACCCCTGACCCATATAATTATGGAAAGACAGCTGGGCAAAGGTCATAAAAGGCACCTGGGGTCAATGTCTAAGACATGTTGAATCCTAGAGAGCACTGCATTCCAGACATGTTATCTTCCTATTTTAAAAAGATTTATTTTAATTTTATGTATATGTGTTTGCCTGCATGTATGTATGTGTGCCAGGTGCATGCAGTACCCATGGAGGCCAGGAGAGGGCATCAGATTCCCTGGAACTGACCTTCAGGCCATTACCAGTCATGTGGATGCTGGGACACTGCAAGAACAGCCAGTGTTGGTACTTCCTGGGCTTCACTGAGCCATGGCTCCTCACCCCTAACCATTTTTTTTTTTTGTATAATTCATCAAGAAGTGTCTTTTGCCCATGTGGCTTGATGGGACCAAACTCTAAACTCCAGTGATTCTGGCAGGGAGGAAGGCTTGGGCAGGTGTGAATATGTTCAGTGCCTGTCTTATGCTGAGCCTCTTTGGGGAGCTGGGCCATGCCATGTGATTAGCAAATGGCCTGGGCTGGCATTCTTGCTCAACATGTGACCAAGTGGGAACTGCTGCGGAGACTGAAATCAAAACATGAATGGATGTCTGGAACCCTCAGACCCCATGGCTGCCTGGCCATGGCTCTCCTTACTCAATCTCTGTACTGGCCTATTTGGCTGACTGTGGGACTCATTTAAAATGTCTATAGGCTTTTACACCCACATGCCAATGTGGCCTCTTTCTGGTCAGTGGTATTTAATTAGGTTAGGCTTCTGGGAAAGCTAGATTTAAAAAAAAAAAAATGTGACAGAGAACAAAAGGACTAAGTTGGCCATGACTGTGTCCTTTCCCCTCTGTCTGGAATATAGACATAATTCTTGTTGGTCAAGTAGCTTTTGGTGACTATCAGAATGGTGGAGCTGGCCTCACCACAGATTACCCTTGAACCTTGGCAAAGGTGAGACAGGTACATTGGAGACAGCCCAGTAAGTGACTAAGAGAAACCTCCAAAGGAAGGGACAGTCATAGCTGTGGGTGCCAGCTCTCAGGCCCCTACCTGGGCTGCTGTCTCCGGCTCTTCCATCCAGCCTGAGACCTGGCCTCCGCTCCTTTGTGCTTTGGAGTTTCCTGCTGGCATACCGGTGTGCAGGGAGTGTGTAGGGCACATCGGAAAATATTTGATATTTAAAACAAACAGCTACCCCTTCAGATTCTCATCCAGCCAGGAACAAAGATACATTAAATGTGTCAGCACAGGGCCTTCACCCAAGCCTCCAGGAGTGTCCTTGGCACCCTGCAGGAGCAGAGGCCATGCTGAGTGTCTCACCTTAACAAACCAGTTCTCCACCAACACATCAGAGTCTTGACCAGGTCTGAGTGGCCATGGAGCTGAAGGGGACACAGTGCTGGACGCTATGCTGGCTTGCTTGCTACTCCTGTGGCTGGAGCAAGTTGTTAGCATGAGACACCATGCTTCTCTTGGCTGTCATTTTAGGGATCTCCCCAGGGTTACCACACTGTCTCTAGGACTGTCTCAGTGTCAATCACTGCTTTCTTTTCTCTTCTTTTCTTTTCTTTTTTCTTTTCTCTTCTTTTCTTCTTCTTCTCTCTCTCTTTCTTCCTTTCTTTCTTTCTTTCTTTCCTTTTTTCTTTCTTTCTTTCGACAGCTTTTCTCTAACTCGTGTCTTATACAAGGCTACCATGTAGAATGGGCAACAAGGCTCTGTAGGACAGAGGGAAGTTGGGCCCAGGGAGATGAGAAACAGTGCTCATCCCCAAGTGTATGCTTCGCACTCAGAGGATCCTGGCAGCCAAGGAAAAAAGTGCACATACCCCCAATGTTCTTCCACCTGACCCTCAGTTCCTATCTGTAAGTGACAGTTTTGGGAGACAGATCCTAGAATCCCACTGCCTAGAAGGAAATGAGGGCCTAATCGAGGGGTTGTGGCTCTTTTCTACTCCCACCCCCACCCCACCATGGACAACAGGTCCCTCCATACTCTACCCCTGTGACATACTGATGTGAGAAAATAGCATTCTTTGTAGCTTCTAGGATTAGCACACCAGTCCCATGCAAGGTGTGGGAACACACTAAAGACTGTCTTTAATCAGACCGTAAGATGAAGGGCCAGGCGACTTCAGCTTCTGAGAAGCCCTCACAGATATCTCAGTAGATCTTCAAAAGTGTGTTACTAGATCAGGAACTGAGGGTCCGTGTGGCTGATTGGCTGACTTGCCTTCCTTCCTATTGTCCACTCCCGTGTTCCTGCCTGCATCTCAGCTCCCTATGACATCAAAGCAGATGGCATAGAGAGCCCAGAAATGCATGTGCACAGTTGGATTCCCTGTGTGTTCAGAGCCACTGGCACAGATGAGGGTGACCAGGAGGTGTGTTGACCATCCCTCTACTCAGACAGCTGCCGAACAGAGACTGCATGTCAGCAGCCCTCCACAGCACTGCTCCTGTTCATACCTGTTCAGACCTAACAGGACCACTGGGCTCGTACCAACAACTCTGACATTGGAAGGCTGGGACTCTGCAGTGCCAGTCCCGGGCAGGGCTCTCCCCTGGCTTTGAGGTTGTACCACTGGGCACACGGCACAACAAGATGTAGATGAAGGTCTGGCCAGCTCTTGAAGCCTGAGCACACTGCTCCCAGCTGCTTAGAAGTGCTCTTGTACCACATCATGTTGTGACCCCTGGCTGGCACTCGGGCACTAGAGGGAGGCTGATCACAGATTCCTGTGAAGGTCCTGGGATTCCACTGCCTGGCACACCTCTTGAAGGACCTGCAGACATGCAGTTCTCATCTCCTCACCTGTGCATCCTTCCTGTTGGGACGTGGGGTCCTGGCTGGGTGGTGAGCCCCCATGCTATTCTCTCAGTGTGATCTGAAGCATTAGAGCTCCAGGGACCGGGGTCTTCCTCTGGTTCCTCCAGACCCTGTCCTTGGGAACCTCTGCATGAGGTTACCCTATGCTACCTTCTCTAGCAGGGCACAGGATCCATCCCAACAAGTAGCACTTGTTTTAATATATTTATATTATATATATATATATATATATATATATATATATATATATATATATAATTTAAAACTTAATTTACTTTTATGTGCATGGGTGTTTTGCCTGCTTGTATGTCTATATACAATGTGCATGCCTGGTGCCTGTGAAGGCCAGAAGACGGTGTCAGGTGCCCTGGGATCGGAGTTCTAGACAGATGTGAGCCACCAGGTGGGTGCTGAGAATTGGGAATGGAACCATGGTCCTCTGCAAGAGCGACCCATGCTCTTTACCACTGAGCCATCTCTCCAGGCTGACTTTTGTATCAGCTGCTGAGAAATTGGAGGTTTTATTTTGCTTCAGAAATAGTGATTTTCCAATTCTGCTCTGCTAGGTTTTTAAATTTTACAAACGATCACAATGAACTTCATAATACAGTCTAAATGAACTGTGTGTAGTGTGTAGGCACCTGTGGTGTTTCTTCCTGATCCTTCAAGGTCTTAATTTCAGAATGTGGAAATTTCATGAATTCCCCAAATTTGCAAGTGTATTTAGCTTAAAGGTGAGGCCGGGTGACCCTCCCCCATCTCTTCCTTTTTTCCTTTGGAAGTATGGTTTAGCAAATGGCAGAACTAGTCAGGAGGTGAGTGCAGACAGGCATTCATCTTTTCCTAGAATGTGCCTATTATTCTGACTTCTTGAAGGAGCTATTTTTCCTGTGAGTGAATTCCACTATAAAAAATGCCATGAGCCTAGAGAAGCTTTTGTCTGTGGAGGGTGATAAAGTTTCCCAGAGTGCCCTCAGGGCATCTGCTTGCTTCTTTATCCCTAGAGGGGCTCTGGCCTGTGTTGCAAACCCTGGCTCTGGGCTGCCCTCTTCCTGCTCCCTCTAGTACTGTCTCAGGGATTCCATATCAGCCAAGGTGCCATCTTCCTGGTACTGTGTGGTTACTTCAGGGAATTAGCGTATAAATGTCTTTATGTTGAGCTCTTTATGCTTGCCCCACCTCCGGGGGGGGGGGGGCTGTGCCTCTTTCATGTCACATGTGTTCTGTGACCTCACCTCTTCCTCAATACCTTCCTTCTTCATGGTTTTCCATCAGCTTTTGCAACATCTACTCATACATGTGTACACAGATGCACATGTGCACACAGATGCACATAGATGAACATACATAGCAATTGAAAGCTGAGATCTTCATGTGAGAGGGAACATACGGCTTTGTCTTTCTGAAAACTGGGCACCCCACTTAACATAGTAATTTCCAAATCCATTAGGTGTGTGTGTGTGTGTGTGTGTGTGTGTGTGAAATTTACATGCTTTCGTTTCTCTTTATAGCTAAATAAACTTCCATTGTGCACACATACCCCACATCTAGGCTGATTTCACCTCCTTGGTATCAGGAACAGAGAAGCAATGGATCTGGGAGCGTCTCTATGGAGGATGTAGACTCCTGGACGTATGCCTAGCTTCAGTATCGCTGGGTCATACCAATTCCATTTTTAGTTTTCTGGAAGCCCCCCTCCCCCGCCATGTCATTTCCATAATTGCCACACCAGTTTGCATCCCCACCAACAGAAACTAAGTCCCCATTCTCTCTCGAACATCTGGTGTCTTCCATGTTCTTACTCAGAACAGGAGGTGGGGCAGAGCAGACTGGAGCGGTCAGGAGTACTTGCTGTTCTTCCAGAGGTCTCCAGTTTCTGCGCTTCCTAGCACCCATGTTGGGCAGTGTCTTAGCCACCGTTCTGTTGCTGTGAAGAGATGCCATGACCAAGGAGCTAATAGAAAGCTGGGGACTTACTCAACATCTCATAGATTTAGTCCATTCTCCCCATGGGGGGGGGGGGTTGTGGGGGGAAGATGGCAGCACACAAGCAGGCTCTGGAGCTGAGAGTTACATCCCGAGCCAGACAGGTCCTGGCTTGGGAGTCTGAAACTTCAAAACCCCACTTCCTCCAACAAGGCCACACCTCCAAATCCTTCCAGCCCTATCAAAGAGTTCCAGACCTTGGTGACAAAGCATTCAAATATATGAGCATTGGGGACCATTCTTAGTTAAACCACTACAGGCAGCTCACAACTGCCTGTAGCTCCAGTTCCAGAGGATTTGATGCCCTCTTCTGGCCCCTGAGGGCACTCACCATATATACATATATAAGATACACATAAATATGTAAAAATAAACAAAAATTTTTAAAGAGAATGAAGGATTGAGGATATAGCTAAGTAGGAAAGTATTTGGCTAGCATTTGCAAAGCCCCAGGCTCCCTCACTAGCACCACAAACTTAAGCAGAACAAGGCACTTGACCACTGTGACTTTTTAGGCTGTGCCTACAAAGGCCATTTCCTTCCAATGCCCCACCAGGGTCAAGGTTAAGGGACATCCAGTGTCTGGAGGACATGTCTTGTGCCTATGTCTCCTTGTGTGATTCTGCTTCAATACCCACAGATTTCAGGTGGCTCTAAGGGATTTCTCAGGTCACAGGCCACAGACTTAGGCTCTGGCGATATCCCCCAGTTTACAGATTACATGGTTCTTACTGTAAGACAATTCACACAGATGTGGAGTTTAGCAGCCAACAGTTCTGAGTGTCAAGAGGCAGCCACGGGCTTTAGTGGGCTGAAGTGAAGGTGGTAGACTGACTCCTCCTGAGGGATCCAGAGGAGAACTTTCCAGTTCCCGTGGCCTCCCTCTATCCTCAGCCAGGAGGCCTCATGCCTGCTCCAGCCATGCTTCCTTCTGCTTTTCTTCTCATCCAACTTAGGACAATCTGTGATGGCAATGGCTCACTACACAATCAATGATTGTCGTCAGCTACAAGGTCTTCAGTTTAACCAAGAGCTTCTCTCTTATCTCAGCATGCCCTGTGCAGAGGGCCAGGGCAGGGCAGCCACTTCTGGGAGCTTCCGTGGCTGTCACCTACGAGGACTTCCTGAGCTCCCTCCACTGGGCAGCAGCCCATGTTGGCTTGCCTACAGAGGAAACTGAGGCAGAGAGCCACCACTGCCAGAGAATGCTCTGTGAAAAGAGAGCTTCAGCCCTTTCCAGCTGCTCATTTCCTCTCATTCCATCCTGCCCTACATGCCCACAATGGTGCAGTCTCCTGCTTTGCCCAGTGTCCATAATTAGGACTCAGAAGAACAACTGCACCCCAGTAGGTATCTGAGAGGAGATGGGACACGGGATTGTCTGAAGGTAGGCCCTGCCAAGACTACAAGACTACAGCTACAGGACTTCTTATCTGACTTCTTTAACTTGGCCTCCTTCGTATTCACTGTGTTTCCTTACTGACAGTGTGTGGGGATTTAGGAAGGATTAAGGTAAGCCTTTGGGGACAGATGAATATCCACAGGCACTCCAGGGAAGCCTGTACCTCACTAATAGTCAGATGGGCCTTGTGCAGCTTGGGTGCTTCTTGTCTAGGAGGGTGGCACAGGTCAGCCACAAGCAGGCGAGGTACACTTGTCCTTCCCTCTGCCCCCAGAGGGTACCTCTTCCATTTGAAACTTCCAGCCCTAGAATGTGGACATTGTGTTTGTCCTGAGCATGAACCTGTCTCCTGGTGTCTCTGAGCGTTCCAAGGCTTGGTTCCTAGTTGTTCCAGGAACCTGGAGGAAACTGAGCCACAACGGTCTCAGGTGCCCAACCAGAAGAAGTGCTGGACTCTCGTTTGTGCTGCCTAAATATGAGTGTGTGTAACACCTGTAGGAGTGACTGTTCTTAGTGCTGTGATCAAGCACCTGACACAGTCTATCTTGATAGAGGAAGGGGTCATTTTGGTTCATGGAGGATGCAGTCTGACATCATGATGGCATGGGCAGCTTGGTCCCTAGTGCCGACCAAGTAGAGATAGAAGACTGCCGCTGCTCAGCGGACTTTCTCCCATCTTCCCCAGTTACTAAAGACCGAGCTCATAAGATAAAGCTCCCCACATTCAGGGTGAGCTCTATCCCCACATTTAACACTCTGGAAATTCCTCTACAGACACATCCACAGGTGGACTTCATGAATGGCCCAGATGTTTTATAACCTAATAAAGTAGGCAATCAAAATTAACTTCCACAGGTCCACCCCTTTGTCAGCCTGACACCCAAATATATCACTTTATAAAATAACAATCCATCTCTAGCTCCCACAGGCCATTAGGCATCTCATACCACACAAGATATATATATCCATTGTAGAGTCTAAAACGCCATAGTCTTAAAAGTTTTAACAGCTTGGAAATGCAGCCTAAAGTCTTCTGAGAATCAAGGCAAGCCCTTAGCTGCGGACCACTATAAAACAAACAAACAGATTCTAAATTACCTGTTTCTAACACATGGACAGAGTTAACATTTCCATTCTGAAAGGGATGGATACGATCCTAACAAGGAAAGTGGGTGGGGGGGGGGGCAAGTAAGACAGAGATACAGCAGGGCATACACTATGCCATGCAGCTCCATGCTGAACGTCTGGAGATCTTGGTGAACTCTTGGGTGCCAGCCAGCAGACTTGAAAGCCCCACTCCTCCATCTTTGGCACCCTCAGCACATGTAGCATCTTTTTCCTCAGGGGGAGCTGGATTCATCCAGCTTTCATCTGCAGATACCCCCTGCTCCTTTCTACCATGTTCATTGCAACTCAGGACTCTGCTGTCACAGATTCATATAACACCCTCATGGCCTCGCTGTGGGGAACCCAGCCTTGCACACACTGCCTGATGCCAGTGGCTTTTGGGAACATTGGTGCAAGCCTCCACAACCCTCTAACCCTTAAATTCTGCAAACTTACAGTCTGCAAACCAACACCACATAGATGGTGCTGTTACACTCTACTACCAGCCCGGTCTAGCCCCAGAGCTGTAATGGCCCCTGTGTGCCTTCTTGGCTGATCATGGGAAACACCTCCCCAGGCACTAAGTTGCTTTTGAGCAAGGAGCCCTTCAGCTGATTCACACTCCAGGATCTCTACTTTTAAACTTAAGCCACATCTTCACAAGCTGGAGCCCTTGATGGATGAAAGGTTGCCTTGAAGGTACCTTTCCTGTTATTGCAGTACAAAGTGAAAAGTATTCATTTGTTTATGTTGTATGTGAAGGGTGCTTATATGTGTTGGTCTGTGGGTTGTACACATGGACATTCTGGTGGGAAAAGTAGAGAGGGCTAAAGGTGTGAGGAGGGTGTAAGTCAGTTATAAGTGTCTTCCTCAATCAGGAGCCACTGTCTTTTTAATTAATTAATTAATTAATTAATTCCTTTGATACTCTCTCCCAGGCTATCTTAGAACTCACTATGTAGAATGAATCTGAGTTCAGTTCCCAGTGCCTCACAAGTGCCTTTAATTCTAGCTCCAAGAGATCAGATGTCTCTGCCATTAACAGATACCTGCATCCATATGTACAGATGCACACACGTATATAATTAAAAGTAAACTAAACTCTTATGCATAGATGCATAAATATGTATGTTTATATGTGTGTATATGTATGAGTATATGTGTGTATATGCATGTATATATATATGCATGTGTATATATGTGTATATGTATGTTCATATGTGTATGCATGTGTGTGTGTATATATATATATGTGTGTGTGTGTGTATGTGTGTCTATGTGTGTATAGGGGTATGTGCATGTGTGTATATGTATGTATATATGTGCATATGTGTGTATATGTGTGCATATGTATCTGTATATGTGTGTATATGTATGTGTATGTAAATAGATTATGGGATAATTTGTTTAAAGCTTCACAGGAGGGATTGTGGGCAGGAAAGATGTGTGAGCACCAGTCACTCACTCTCTTGTTTACTAGCACTTGGATCCATGAAGTATCCTGTCATGGTTAATGGGTTAATGTGTATAAATGCTCAGGAGCTTGTGGGGTTGGAAACAACTTACTACAGAGATAGTCCTACTGTGAGACCCCTGCTGTTAGCCCCATTGTGGGCCCCTGACTGTTTAAAATTAGACTTTTCAGTTCTTATCTTATCCTTTCTTATCTTCCTCCCAGTTAACAAAGAAGGGATTATAAAGCTTGTCTTATCTGGGTCTTATATTTTAAGATAAACAGGGCTGAGGCCACTGCAGGACTGAGAGGTATAAACTCATGATCAGAAGTCTGTAAAGTTGCACAAGTTATGTTCTTCTCAAGAGGAGAAAGGTGGTTTCAATGACTTCTTTTTTTCTTCTTAAAGGAACTAGACAGCTTATGGGATTGGTCCCCTCAGGAGTGCAAGATAGACGTTCATGTCAGGGAGAATGTAGGTACATGCTTGAAAGGTTAATGGGTGATAAACACCAATTTTCTACAATCCTGGCTAATAAAAATAGCTTACAAGACATAAAGTGTTATGCTGCCAGAATTACAGAGGAGTTCAAAATCCATTTTGAAGCTTTGCATCCTTTGAAATTGGTACAGAGACGAATGCTTACAGTCAACCATTGGACTGAGCTTGAAGACCCTAATGGAGGAGTTAGGAGAAGGACTGAAGGAGCTGAAGGGTCTTACAACTCCATAAGAAGAACAACAATATCAACCAAACAGACCCCCCAGAGTTCTCGAGGACCAAACCACCAACCAAAGAGTACACACATGGAGGGACCCATGGCTCCAGCTGCATATGTAGCAGAGGATTGCCTTATCTGCCGTCAATGGGAGGGGAGCCCCTTGGTCCTGTGAAGGTTTAATGCCCCAGCATAGGGGAATGATAGGGCAGTGGGGTGGGAGTAGGTGAGTGGGTGGGTGAGTATCCTCATAGAAGCAGGGTGGAGGGGTGGGACAGGGGGTTCTGGAGGGGAAACTGGGAAGTGAGATAACATTTGAAATGTAAATAAATAAAATAACCATTTTTTTTTTTAATGAAATTGGTGCATAGAACATTGAGCATCATCTCTTCATGGTGGAGGCTTGGCACTCCTAGGAAAAAGATACCTATCTTTTCATAGTGGGGTATGCATGTATACCTGGGAAAATTTAACATAATCCCTGGGTCTCTAGTCCTAGACCCTGAACCTGCATTCTATTGTGATGGATCTGGCCACTGTAATTCACCCAGGCTGTCTCCAAATGTCTCTGGTGAGCCCTACCCCATGTGTGTGTGTGGGGGGGGGCGGAGATTGTGCTTAAAAGTTATAGTACAATAATAATCTTGGCAAATTTCTGTTTTTCAGTGTGGTGGTAGTAAGAGACTATAGCTGTACTGTACATCAAACAGAAAGGAATTATTTAGTTGTGTTTTTTTTTTTTTTGGTTTTTGGTTTTTTTTTTTTTTGGTTTTTCAAGATAAGGTTTCTCTGTATAGCCCTGGCTGTCCTGGAACTCACTTTGTAGACCAGGCTGGCCTCGAACTCAGAAATCCACCTGCCTCTGCCTCCCGAGTGCTGGGATTAAAGGCGTGCGCCATTAACTCAACATAGACATTCTAAAAGTTTCTGAAATGTGTGTGTGTGTGTGTGTGTGTGTGTGTGTGTGTGTGTGAATATATATGTGTGTGTATGCATGCATGTGTGTACATGTATGCATATGCATGTATGCCCATGCATGTGTGTGTACACATACATGTGCATGAGTGTGTGTGGATATGTGTATGAGTGTGTGTGTGTGTGTGTGTGTGTGTGTGTGTGTGTGTATATATATATATATATATATATATATATATATATATATATATATATACATACACACACGTGTGTAAGTGTATGTTAGTTTGTGAGTGTGACTGTGAGCATGTCTGTGAGTGTGCGTGTGTGTAAATGTGACTGTGAGCATGTCTGAGAGAGAGAAAGAGAGAGTGAGAGAGAGGGAAGGAGGGAGGGAGGGAGGGAGAGAGAGAGAGAGAGAAAGAGAGAGTGAGTGAGGGAGAGAGCACAGAGGTCAGAAGACAGCTCTGTGGAGTTAGCAATCTCCCTCCACCTTTATGTAGGTTCTATATATTGAACTCAGGCTTGCCTGTCAAGTTCCTTTACTCAACTGGCCCATTTTACCAGGTTAAGATTTTAAAGGGAAAGACAGGAACGAGAGACTCAGAGTCCCTTGCCTGAGTATTTCTACCTTCTTGGTCTAACTTGTTGGCTTTAACACAGCTTCAAGTCTGAGTGGTCAGAGCAAAGGACTTTATATCTTGAAGCTATACAAAGAGCCCAGCTAAAAATTAATTGCTCTCTATGCTAATTTCCTAGAGCCCTTTGGGTCCAGTATCTTCTGCTATATTAAATCGAGCCCATTGACAACAGAGTTCTCTCTAAGTGATGGAAGATGGCCTCTGCATCCAGCCAGCTGAATCAGCGTAACCAGCAGGCCAGTGGGCTGTCTTTGTAATTTCTTTGTGAGCAGGATTAAATTACCCTGCAGGCTGGCATGGAGCCACAGGCCCTGGCTTTGCTGTCTTGGAATATGAGGATCTGGGCCAGAAGCACACGTGTCTGCATTTAAATTCTGACAATCTCCTGTGCTTACCTGATGTTGCATCTATGGCTCTGGCCCTCTACCCTCTCATTCTGCTCAAGGCTGCATGAACATAAAATAAGAATTAGATTTTTCAGCACTATCAAACTGAAGGCCGTGACTTTCCTTGGATGGTAGTAAAGGTGTCACTAATGAGGTGGCTGTCACCACTTGAGGGAATTCTGATACTGCCCTCTCATAACAGAAAAGGAAGTATGAGGAACATCCCTCTCTATGCCAAGGCTTGCTTTTGGGTACTGGGTGGGACTTCAGATGGAGCCATTTCTATTTGTATGTACTGTGCTCAAATAAGGCTGCCTATCTGAGGGAGAGGCTGGGCCAGCTAACAGTTGGGGTCAGCACCAGACCGATGCTGGGGAATAGCCAGAAAGAGCAAGATAAACTAGGTTGCTTCTTTATTTCCCCTAAAATTGTGTCAATAATGGCTTTTCCTGTCTTTACAAAAGAAGTCCCTAGAAGAGCCCTTTGCACTCAGAGCCTCTGACTCCTCCACAGCCCTGGGGCCCCAGCCTGTTGGCACTGGGGATTTTCAAAAACTTGCCCATTGTCGGGGTTCTAAAAGGAGGAATCTGGAAGGATATCATTCTCTGAGATGCATGGGTAAAGTCCCTAGCAGTTCCCAAGGTTGCACTTCAAGGAGGCATTAATTAATCACTTCTTCCAGCCCCAGGGGAGCCAAGGAGCTTCTCCCAAGATTCAGATGCTGCAGCCACCTTCTGTCTACTAGTTCTTTCTCACCAGGCAGGAAATCACCATGTTTCCCCACTTTGAATGATGCTTTTCACCAGGAAGGCCCCCTCCATAGTTACTGAGGGGTTCGTAGTGTAGCCCCCTTATCAGGTTTTCAGCAATATTCATTCCTTTTGCTTAAATGCCAACTGGGTCAAACATTTGTCATTGGAAAATGGTGCACTGAATGACTGCATTGTTTATTGTAGGTGTCCTTCCCCGCCCCCAGGAATGGTAAACTAAGAATAGTGTGTCTCAGGATCCTTGTCTGTGTGTTGTGGATGGAATCCTTGTTCTGAACATCAGTAGGATGAAAGATAAAGCCTTATCTATTTATTTCCTAACATACTGCACTGCTAATCTCCACTGCAGCTCTCTGTGGAACTGCTCTTGGTGAGACTGTGGCCTCTCTTCAGGAAGTTATTTGATTTTTGATGTAAGAAAAAGGATTAATACGGGTGGATTTTGATAAGGCCGGCTGTTTGGTGTGGCTCTGATACTCTCATCCATCCATATCGCTGACAGTTGGTTCGTTATGTTGGAGCACTGCAGAGTGGCGATACAGACATGCAGAGATAATTGTAGTTTTGCTATTTAAAAAAATAAATGTAGTGCTTTGCGGTGTTAAAATGATAACCTGTTTAGGGAAACTCTCAGCGCCTGTCTCTTGGCAAAGAAAAACCTCTTGTAGCAGCTTGACTTGGATCCTATTAATCTATTTTTATTTTCCTGAGTATAATTTAAAGTCTCATTGCTGTTTGAACTCCTAAGAAATTCAAACTCCTAGAAAGGAAAGGTAGAATGCCTCTGTCTACTTTAGAGATAAATGCACGTACAGAGGTTCCAAGCCCTTTCTTTGCGGTGACCTCAAGCTTTGACCTCAGACATACATGGATAGACTTGGGACAAGTGGTTTGTTCTGTGGTAGGCATTTTTGATCAAGGAACTATTCTTTGTAGTTTCTTCACATTGGGAGAAGGAAGATTGAGGAACCCATTTGACCAGTGAGTAAATGCCATCCATTTTTTCCTGCTAACTTCATACTTCCTCTGGAAGTAAGTGCCATGCTTAGGAAGCTCACTCTCTTCAGAGGCTGGTATCCCATAATTCTCTTGCAGGAAATACTAATTCCTTTATTCCCAAGCCAGTTGTTTTCATAAGATGAACATTCTTGGAGGTTCCTGTGTTCCTGGATAGTAGATACTAGAAGTTCTATAACAATGGATCCAAGGGCTATTGTAAAGGAGATGGAGGATTAGCAAGGTGCATACTTTTTACTAATACATATTATCCATTTTTGTTATTTTTACGGCTTTACTGATTAGATACTCAGAGGTATTGGAATTTTTGGATATCAAAGGAGTTGTAGGTATTTTTTCCTTCTAACCCAAAAGTCCCAGAATTGCTTAGACTCCCTAAGATCTTATAAATTAAGACCAAAATGCTGTCTTCCAGGACCTTCCTTCAGTGTTTCCACACCCCTCCCTTTTTCCCTGGGCCATACCCACTCCCTTCTAGACACCAGACCCTTACTTACTGCTCAATGAGATAGCAAGAATTGCCACTTCTTCCCTGTAGTATTGCTTTTTTGTTTTTGTTTAAAAGATGGTCTACTTTCTTGTATTTTTCTTATATGAATTTTTTCCTGCATGTATATGTATATATATATATATATATATATATATATATATATATATATATATATACACCATGCATGTGCATGGTGTCCATAGAGGCCAGAAGAGGGCATGGGACACACTGGAACTGGAATTACAAACAGTTGTAAGCTGTCATGTATATGCTAAGATCTGAAATGAGGTCCTCTACAAGAGAGTGCTCTTAGCCATTCAGCCATCTCTTCAGACCCTGATCCATTGTATTCTTTCCCTATGTTCTTTCAGGGACTTCTAACTTACATGACCCTCTCCTCTTTTTTATTTGCTATCTTGCTGACTTCTCTTCCCAACTGTCTAAATTAAGTCATTATATTTCCACCATTATTTTCTCGTGGTCTTACTAAATGTGTAATGTTACAATGTTAATGTGCTCTATTTCATGCCTTCCCAAACAGGTCATGCTATTATTTCATATGTGTATGTGTGCACAAATACATGTACGCTGGAAATAGCTATGTAACTGAGGAGTATGATGTGTGTGTGTGTGTGTGTGTGTGTGTGTGTGTGTGTGTGTGTTTGATGGAGCCATAAACAGAGACAGATGTTATATTGCACCCACATAAAACCAAACCATTTTCCCACGAAGGAATCTTTGTAAGGATGTAGATGAGCTTTTTCCATCTCTAGGAATGGGGAGAAGCTAAACCTACAAGTAAAAATGAAAGCATGATAGCTGAAGAACATTAGACATAAAAGAGCAAACTAGAGTATTTTTTTGTTTTGCACCGGTGTATTAGGGTTTACTCAGTTTATTTATTAAGCTATTATCAAAGTAAAGGAAGACAAGTGGGTTTTCATCTAATGAAATTGCCCCCTTGTGGGCTATGCTACCTTCAGTTATCCAGTGCATAATTGGATAACAATGGCAGTGATTGCATTGAGAGCCTCAGACAGGACAGACCTTTCCTCTGTTCTTCTTTTACACACAGCCACACATCCTAAGAAAGCAGGGAAAGGGCTGAGTGCCAGGCTCTGGTCCCAACTCAAAACAACAGGAGGAATACCAGCCAAGCCTGCTGGACTCCACCTTCCAGTCCTTTCCACTCTTCTCATATTCAAGCTAATGCTACAAACTCACAGAAAATCATATCTATTGCCAGTGGTAAAAACACTTCCTCTATGGGTATTTTCCTGCTTCAAGAGCCTGCACCCCAGGCTCTCTCAGGGCCAGGCAGCCAAGGACACCCACCTCTAAACGTCTACCATGTTTAAAGTGCTTGACTTATTGGCCATCCTTAACCTCAACCCCCTCCCTCTTGGTGGTGCTGTCTTCCAGTTTCATCTCAACTGCTGAGGATTAGGCACTGCTATAAAATTATATTGACCTGTAGAAGCTGAGATATACAAGTACCAATGTGCTTAAATGTCCAGGAGCCAAGCTGCTTGGCTGATAGCATTTATTGATTCATTCCCTCCCTCTGCTCCCCTGAGCCAGAGTTCTCCCTAGTGCGGTACTGATGTGTTGGTGCTGACCATGGCATAGATGTCCTCACAGTGGACATTGAAGTGATGTGTTTGCAGGCTGGGGACATTGATTATTGTCATGACCCTGATGCGTGCAGGCCATATCTCACATGGCTGCATGATTTAGAACTTCTTTGAGTACAGCCATTTTCTTTTACTTACTGTGAATCCCCCTACCCAGACTAGCATCCCTTTAGAGTCTTTTTAAAATGTGTACAGTAATGGCAGCAAATGAGGGTGTTCAAAATGAAAGATAAATTGAGGACATTTGCAGGATGGAAAAACTTGAGAGAATGGAAGTTTCTGTAAAGCATATTTTATTTCTTCCATGAGCAGTTGAGACTGTAGAGTCTCCTCTCCTGTCTGAGCAACAGGCCCATGAACTCCAGGGGCTCAGAGGAAAATAACATCACCCAGCAGTTTTACTTCATGGGCTGAAAGTCTGTTACCTGAAGGATGTTGGTTTAACAAAATCTATTCCCTAGGTAAAGGCTATCTTTGGACCTTTGTGGCAAGAATTCTTTATTTGGTGAGAAACAAGATTTGTATTTGAAACCTCTACCCACACAGGCGTGAGTAGCTGAAGTTGGTGGACATGTAAGCAGAGAGGCACTCTTTTGGCAAGCTTATGGTACAGACAAGTCCCCTTTCTTTTCCCCTAAATTGTTGCCCATATGTCTTTGTTGCTAGGGATAGGGAGTTCCTTATTCTCAACTCACTGCTAAGAGCTGTCTGTCATCTCCATAGCCTCTTATCACTGAATGTAACTGAATGATTACCAGAGAACATCTCACACACTGGGTAAAGACTGAGCACAGGAGATAGATGGTGGAGTGTGCCATTCTTCCTGCCTAAGCTGTTGGCAAAAGCCTTCCCTGAACCTCTTGTCCTCTATTCCCTCCCTCTCCAACTGGGATGAGCTTTGTATGCAGCAGCCCAGTGGATCCTGCCACACAGGGTGACAAGCAAGCTGTGTGTGAACCCCACTCCCACCCCTCACAAACTCCAAGCTACATACTCTGCCCTCTCCTTTCTTCTTTTGCTTGCAGTTATCCTGGGGCCTCTTGTGGGGTCCTGCCTTTGACTCGAGAACCTCCGCCTGTGATTCTTGCTTTTGTGTGATTGGACTTGGTCCCTGCCCACAGAGGTCTCCCCACCCTCCGTAGTCCTCATCTTTCATACCAGCCTGTGCAGAGCCCATGACCACCCAGAGCCACCACCGCTCTGTCCCACATGTGGATATGATGGGCTCTATGAGCACGAAGCCTGTGCTCCAGTCTTAGATACCAGAGCATGTGGCTACAGAGACTCACTCAGGACTTGAATTCACAGTCTCTTTCTGCTCTAAGCCTTCCCCATCATAATCCATGGAGGAAGGTTGAAGGTAGTACACCCTTACCCACCAGCCTCTTCACGATACTGTTTCCATCACTGTCCCCTGTGTTTGGTCCTGCTGTGTTTGGTCTTCCCAGGGGATAGCTGAACATTCCCTTCCTCATGATCCTTCTTAGCTTTACTTGATTGTTTGTTACTACCCCTCGTGGACATTAGGTCTTACCTGGAGCCTTCACTCTTTCCTCATGGCTAGGACCCCTGCTACAGCTATGGTGTCAATAGTCTCCCAGGGCCTGAATTATTGGTTTCTGTCTACTCATAGCCCTGGAGGTCATGAACAAGGTCTGTTTCCCACATAGCACCTGCTGGTGCTCAGTTATTGGAGCTCTTGAGTGAAAGTTATTGACCCCCAAAACTAATGTGGGTCACTCTCAATTTCTCCAAGATAAGGCTGCAGATGAGGAGTGAGGAGACAGAGTAGGTATGGTATGGAGTCTATACTGGGAACCTCCCCTCCAGCTACATTGTTGGCCTCCCTTCCAGTTCCAGAGATGAATAGGCAGCATGGCCCTCCATTTGCAATGTCTCCATTTATAAGAGTCCACAAGCTCTTTCCTGCCCTATAGCCTGCTGTGAAGGCATGGTAACCACATAGAAACCAGTATTACTATGTGCCTTTGATGCCTTCTGGAAGGAGCATCAGGAGATAATGAAACTTCTTAGTCTGAGCCTGATATTGTAGGAAAGAGAGCATCTTCTAGTTGGTGAGCTTAAGCACAGGATGGCACTAGAAATAAGGGTCAGCCAGGTAGCAAGGGATGGATCATAGTGCTGTGGGTCTCTAAGGAAAGACTGGGACATCCACATTCCTCCACTGGCTGTGGATTCTCTTGGTGTTGCTTGCCTTGAAGTGCTGAGTGAGGCTCTATGGTGAACCCAGGTCTTGGAGGTGTGAGATCGAACACACAGGAGGCAGCTGGGTACTGATCAGGAAGGACAGCTTAACTTTCCCTTGAATGCTCATAGTGGATTGGAGGATTTGGGACATATTTGGTTCGAATGTGGGCTGTTAGAGCCAGAAGCTATCCAAAACATTTGGCTATCTCTTGATTTTTCCAAGTAAGTACCCATGATTCATGCAGAGTACAGTAGATGCATCACAGCATGCACAAGCTTCTCTGTGGAGAGGGTTTTAGTTCTCTTCCCATGTCCAGGTTAGTGCCAGGTGCCTTGGCTCTCACATGTCCCCCTTCCCCAAATCAAGCCCTGTTTGAAACAAAGGCTAGGGATGTTTACTGGTGCTATTCATTAGCACCGTGTTAGATACATGGTATAAGCGTTGTGTGTGCATTTATGTTAAATAACAGAGGAGATTAAATACAATAAACGCAATAGGAAATCTAGGAAGTTGCCATGGGGGTGACCACCATTGCAGCCGCCCTAGGCTAAAGCAGTTTTATGGCATGCATGTGATGGCTGTGCTTGCCTTCTGGTATGGAGTTTGTGCTGATAGCTGATATGTTCTTACGAGCCCCTAATCAAGGTTCTACCTGCTTCCCTGCAAGAGGGAAGAGTAGCGTTGGGTCCCTACAAAGCCTCCTAATAGGACTGTCTCTGTCCTAATAAGACTGTCTCTGTTGTCAGGTTTCTACACTGTTGACTTCCCACCTCCCACTCAGGCTGTGGCTTGTTAAAGGAAACAGGATATATGTGTAGACAGGGTCTGTATATGGGGCATAAAGCCTGGCTGGGCTGTCCAGACTACAAGCTTCCTTGATATGCAAGGTGGGAGGGTTACTCTCATCTCTCTCAATCACATAGCCTGTGGATGAAGCCTGTTCTTATGTAGTGCTGTGGTCTGGATCTTTGTGTACCCCCAAACCCATATATCAGAATCCCCACCCATGAAGGGAAGGTGTTACATGAGACAATTACTTCTTTGAACAGAACACTCTGGAATGAGACTTTATTCAAGGGATAGTGGACCCTTAACCCCCCTCCCTCCTTGTCAGGAAGCAGAGAAGGCATCTACGAACTGGGAACCATCTTTCATGGGACACAGAATCTGCTGGTGTCGTCATTTTGCCTTTCTAGCCTCCAGTTTGCAGAAGGAAGGGTTTGTGCTCTTTCTCAGCTACCCAGTCAGCGGTATTTTGTAACAGTAGCACCAAAGGATCAGGCAATGGTGACCCTTAGCAGCCAGGTATCTCCCATCAGCCCCATCCATCTCTTTGGGTGTACCTGTCACCTGCCTCCAGGATAACAAAATCAAGCAATGATGTTGAAGGCAGGGAGTTCAGTGAAGCCAGAACCAAAGGTCTGTGCTCAGATTCTCACTTCACGGAGTCACACCGAGCTTCCAGCAGGACAGGCACAGCCGGGAACTGTCAGTTGTCCATCACGATTGCTGACTTGTTAAGCAAGGGAGAAGACACACTGGGCTTGCAAATTAGCAAGTTCTTTGTAAAATACTACATCCACTTGAGTGTTTCTGTGAGAAGTCCAGTTGATAGCAAGGAATTAGGAAAGCCATCAGTCAGGTCCAGCAGAGGGTGGAATAAATGGAGCATTAGCATCTAGAAGATACTAAACATCTTCCCTTAGCCGCCCTCTTATTTAATGGGATCTCTATGGTTTTACTCCTCTCTCTCTCTCTCTCTCTCTCTCTCTCTCTCTCTCTCTCTCTCTCTCTCTCTCTCTCCCCCTCATGTGCACTCTCGATCACACACACACACACACACACACACACACACACACACACACACACAACTTCAAACTTGCAAGCCTCTTTCCCCAGCCTCCCAAGTGTTGAGGTTAAAGGGGTGTGCTTCTACACTAATATCCTGATTAAATTTTTGTCCCCATGATACAAACTAGTCATCTGGAATGAGGGATGTCAATTGAGAAAATGCCTCTGCCAAACTGGCCTGTAGGGAAGCCTGTGGGCATTTCTTGATTAGTGATTGATGTGGGATGTCCTGCTAACTGGGGAGAGGGTACCACCCCTGAGTTGATGTTTCTAGACTGTATAAGAAAGCAAGATGAGCAAGCACTGAGGAGCAAACCAGGAAGCAGCCTTCCCCATGGCCTCTGCTTCAGTTCCTGCCTCTAGGTTCCTTCCTTGAGTTCCTGCCCTGACTTCCCTGAATGATGGGTTACAACCTGTTAGACGAAATAAACACACTCCTTCTAGTTTGATTTGGTCATGGTGTTTTATCACAGCAATAGAAACTCCAACTAAGACAACCAGGCTTTAAGTATTTTGTGTTTTTTTAAATGCTGACCCCCAAAATGCAAAGAAAACTATTGTAACCTATCTCATCTCCCTGAGCAAATCTCCTTCAATCATGTGGCGTCTCATTTTTGTGTGTTTGTGTGTGTGTGTGTGTGTGTGTGTGTGGATGGATTTTTATGTGTGTGTGCACATGCATCCATGTGTACATGAATGTGCATGTACAGGCAGGCATGTGTAGAAAGCCATTATTTATGTGCATACATTATATATTCATGTGTATGTGTTTACTTGTGTGTACAAGTGTGTGTTATGTTCATGCATTGTGTTGTATCATATGCACACATGAAAGCATGCATAGGAGAGTACTGTGTGTGTGTGTGTGTGTGTGTGTGTGTGTGTGTGTGCATATGTCTGTGTGCGCTCACACATGTGCGGTATGCATGGTAGGGAGAAGGGCACTTGCAGCCCTTTTGCTTCAGGAAAGCCATCTGTAAGCATCACCTGCTGCATCCTCTTCACCTCCGTGTGCTGAGTCATTAGATTCACAGTGCAGTTTCTGGTTCAGAGAAGGCTCTGCCTCTGATTGGCCCTGCATCCAGACTCTGCATCCAGGCATGTAAATGTCCCAGACGGTGGAGCCAGTCTGTTTGCTAAGGGGAGAGCAGGGGTGTCTGCTGGCCTGGAATTCTGCCAGGGGTCATTCTTCTGCACCATTTCCTCTCAGGCGTTTGTGAAATGGTGTTTCTTAGCCTGTTGTTTGTTAACCTGTGGAGCCATATTTCCTCTAGCTCCTTCTCTCCTTTTCCCACTTTGTGAATTACCTGCCTGTGATTAGCAGCCTCTCTCCTGGGGGTCGGAACCAAGAAGGCTTTACACAGTGAAGACGGGTTCAAGGTCAGGTGGGCATCTGGCTTCACCCACAACACAGCTTTGGCATCTGCTCAGCCCCATCACCACTGAGCACTTCAGTCATGCCTAAGGTTTTTATACAGTCCTGGTGCGTTCTTAAGGGTCTGTTCCTCATTGCTTAGCATGTGGGCAGCATGAGAGTGCTATCTATGTATGTGGTTGGTGGGGTGTGTTTTTATTTGTTGTGACATGGAATGGAGCTGTCTGAGGCCACACAGTAAGGATTCCTCAGACAGTTCCATCTCTACAGAAAGGATTTGTGTGAGTTTTCATAAAGAGCCAGAGAGTGAAAACCTTAAGCCAGGTAGGATGTGGTTGGTCACTCACTCTGCATTTGGCTCAAAAAGATGCCACAGAGAGCAGACAGTGCGTGGCTGAAACAAGCGGGCGTGTGTGCTTATAAAACTTTCTTAGTGGCAGCAACTGGCACTAGATTCCCCCTTGAGCTGCCGTTCCTTCCTCTCTGTGACTGAGAACACCAAGCCTCTCATGGCAGTCCACTCATGTTATCAACATGCTTATCTCCCCCTCTTTCCTGTTTTCTGCCTGTCTGGAGGAAGAGGATTCTGGGTGTGAATGCTGCCTGCACACCTGCCCCTGAGTCCTCCACACAAGTTTGTGAGAGAAGGGGGAGCTGAGGCTGGAATGCCAGACCGTACAGTGAAGGTCAGAGTGGATGTTCAGAGGCAAAGCTGCCACCCAATAATGACACTGCCCATGTAAATTCAAAAGTGGAGCCGAAGGTCGTGGTGGCTGCCTGTGAGCCACAGCTCAACCAGTGCCACCCAGCTTCAGGAAGCAGAGGAGGCCAGGACCCAGAGGCAGGAAGGGATACCCAGGGCTGCCCTGCTGATCCCCACTGTGGATCGCTTTCTATAGGGCAGATGATAACAGTGATACCATGCCGATGGCCGCAATAACGAGAGATAAAGGAAATGAAACATTGCAAAGCGCTGATGGATAGCGCCTTCAGTCTGCAGTTTAATGATCTGTGAGTGCAAATCTGTAGTTAAGAATGAGCCATCCCTCACTTCCGCTCTGCTCTGTTCATCCCAGATAAGGAAAGGAAGAAGTGCACAGAACCCTAATGTCTCAGATGTCATGTTCCGCCTTATTAGAGGGAGCAGCAGTACCAGTGCCCTGAGGAACCCATGAGGTTCTGATGAGGTCACTCCACCTCACTCCGTGACAGAGATAACACTCTCAAATACCCCTTTGGACACTTGGTGCTCAGCTGGTGGCGTTATTATAGGAGGTCCATTGCAAGTTGGAAATTAACTAGAAGAAATGTGTTCCCTGGGGGGTGATGGCCGCCCCGTTTCCTGTCCTCTCTGCTTCTCGGCTGACCCAGATGCGAGCAAGCAGCTCACCCTCCCGCTGCCATGGCCGAGACCCACCCCTCCCGCTGCCGTGGCCAAGACCCACCCTCCTCACTGCCCTCCACTATAGAAGGTGCCCTCGAAGTCTGAGTTCAAACAAGTCATTCCTCCTTAATGTGTCACATATTTGGTCAGAGCACTGAAAAAGTGACACCCTGCTTAGGCTCTGGGCACATTGAGAGCTAAAACCAGCATTGGGCTTAGGTGGGTGCAGGGGAGTTGGGGGGTGACTTGGGAGCAGACTCCAGCGGGGAGCAGGTGCCCTGCAGGTGAAGCGGGTAACTGTTTCTCTCTCCAATGCTATGCTGTCTTTCTGGCTCAGCCTAGGGTCCCATGCACCTTGCAGGCAGCGTCCACAGCTGTGTACATGTAAGGAAGGGATTCCAGGTGGTAAATGCTATCTTAACTCTGTGCCAGCTGACCCCAGGGAGGTGCAGGTGATCAGAGGGGGACTTTGCCAATTGCTGGTGAGCTGACTAACCCAGATTAGCTCATCCCTCCCCAGTAGCCTTACCAAACTGACAGGAAATGTCATACCATGGGTTACTCTGTTCAGAGCCAGGCCTGACTCCAGTAACAGCAGGTGCCGAGTGCATAGACTAAGATGCAGATGAGACAGCAGGCTGACCTGTGCTCCCCACAGATGTGGCTAGGTATATGTAGCCCACGAATGCAGCATCTATACGTGTGACTTTTCCAGATCAAGTGACTCTAAGTTCTGCCTACATGTCTTGGGGCAAGGCTGGGAGGGTGCCCGGGGGGAATGCTAATTGTGGCTTGGGAGCCAAGAGGGGTCGTTCAGGCCTCCTTGCTAAAGAATGGAAATTACAAGCAAACGTGTCTGCTCGGCAACTTTAGGGAAACAAACGTACAGCAGTGGAAGAGCTTTTTAACAGCCCTGCACATCGGTCTGGTTCACAAGGCATCTAAACCCAAAATAAAACAATGGGAAAGGATGTGCGGCAGCTTGCGGGAAGATCCCCGAATAGCTGATGGCTTCATTTCTGCTTGTTTATGGGTAGATTTCAGAGTCACATCTGTTACTTCTTTGTGAGCTTAAAGACATCCTCTAGGGTTGTTTGCTTTCCCAGCCCTTTCTTTCTCTCTCTCTCTCTCTCTCTTATTCATTTTTTGGATGCTTTGAGACTGACGCTGCCCTAAGGTTGGGTTCTATGGAGAGCAGTTGGAAGAGCAGCTAGGTCAACCCCAGGAAAGCAATGGCTGCCATGGGACCTGGCTCCTGGGAGATTTCTTCTTGGTACTTCCCAAAGCATTTGCTCTGTGGAACAGCCACCTGAAATGGGGCTGCTGATCCCCAGACATGCAGGACTGACACAGCCACAGGCTCCCATGCCCTCCCCATTTTGCTTCCTGAGCCCAAAGCCATGTATCTTCTGTGAGGTCGAGTCTTAGAAAGTGGTCACTCTTCAGGATGCCTGGTTTGTGGCCACCACTTAGTCTGTGCCGGCCTCTTTTCCTTCCTTCCTTCCTTCCTTCCTTCCTTCCTTCCTTCCTTCCTTCCTTCCTTCCCTTCTTCCTCTTCCTCTTCCTCTTCCTCTTCTCATTATTATTATCATCATTATTATTATTGCCAGCCACTTTCTAAAAAGAGTGCAGTCTCAAAGGCACTGGAATGTTGTGGGCCTCCACAAGCTCTGTTTATTTCTCCTGGTGAGATGGCACTCTCAGGTGTGATCTATCTCAAGTGTGCTCTATCTAAGGTGTGAACTATCTCAGGTGTGATCAGAAGGTGGTCTCCACTCTCCCCTGTGAGTGCAGGTGTGGTCGTAGCTGGGCACTAGTGGTTCCCTGAAGCTGAAGAACTCACCTTACTTATGGGGTGTTAGGCTTACCTGACGTACCCTAGGAAGTCATTGGGACAGACAGACAAGACATCTCACCCTATGGGTGAACCCTACATAGGGCCTCCCACGAGGGAGGAATGTACCTGTCACTGGCCTCTGAAGTGACTGAGAAAGAAAACCCAGAACCACAGAGGCCAGATCAGGTGCTCAGCGGCACCGAGCTGCATAGTCGGGAAACCTATACTTTCTTGGCTTCTGACCATAATAAAAATATGTTTGGAGTCATATATTTTCTCATGAAGCATGAATTTTACAGACGGGAAGAAAATGAAAGACAGTTGGGTTTCAAAGGAGAATTATCTGCTTTTAAGAGTCGTTGGATTTGGCCAGGCATAGTGGCTTATGCCTGTAGCTTACTCAGCACTCAGCAAGCTGAAGCAAGCAGGATTGCTGTGAGTTTGAGGCCAGCTTGGGCTACATAATGAGTTCCAGTCAAGTCTGAGGCCTTGTCTCAAAACAACACCAACCAACCATTCAGTTTCCCCTAATCCACCTGGTGAAAAGCTCTCTACTGTTTCAAACATGCTTTACTTTTACCCAGCACAGTGTTCTTCTGAGTCTTTACTGTTACCATGAATATTACCAGGAATATCTTTCCATGAAAAATCCCTTTTCACGGAACTGGTCCTATTTTCTGGCTGAACTGGATAAATGGGAATTTCTTAGTCTTGTGACCAAGCCCCTGAAGTCTGTCTGTGTAACCCACTTTAACTGGAAAAAATATATCATTGCTTGCTCTTGGCCGACAACTACACACACTTGACAGACAGCTAGTGTTTGGGACTGTGGCTGTTGACTGTAGAGTGGCCTGCTATCCACTCTTGAGCTGGCCTTGGGTCTGGGTAGGAAGGAGTTTGGCTTATTAATGGTATTGTTCATTGGGTGTTGGCTGTAGAGAACCCAGGAGTGGTAATAGGGGGCATGCTGAACAATTCCTGATTAACAATAATGCTTATCCAGCAGCCTCCTGCTGTCTCCAGGGACCTGGGCTGGCCAGCCAAGGACCCAGCTACCCAGAGCCCTAGTAGCTCTCAAACGGCAAGGGAAGTAGACATCATTGTGCAAAACCTAGCTTTCTGAGGCCAGGAAAGCAGCATCAGACCAAACCACAAATGAAGGAGCCTGCTCCCTGAGCACGCACGCCTGGCACTGACTTTACAGGGTGATTGGAACAATACAAACATAAGCAGTTTCCACTTTTATCTGTGTCGGCAGGTTCAAGGGTATTCATTGTCTGCAGGCAGTAATAAAATCATCATGTTCTCAGGTAGGAGTCACAGGCACTCGCTCCTGGAAAGTAAACTGGGGCAAGGAGGAGAGTGGCTTACACAGATCCTATTGGGAAGGACAAAGCCCAGCTCCTTAGAGTGGTTATCATGGGAAGTGCTTCTGTGCGCAGATCTTCAGAAGGTTCCATGCCCGAGGTTTGCCAGACAACTAAGCTGTCTTTGACCCCCCACCCCATTTGTGAGTGGTCTTGTTGTGCCTGGGGACATCAGCCTGTGCATGAAGCATCTCCCTGGTGCCAGGGGTCTGTGGGGTAGAGCACTTCCCAGAGAGACTGGCTGGACTCATCACTCGGGGCTCTGCGGGAAGCCCTACACTGTCCTTACTTCAAGTCCCCTGGACACAGAGCTTGCCCCAGATACACTCTCCAATGGACCATGTGGCCATTGGAGAGTGAGGCACCCATGTACACACACTGGACACTACCTTGCCTGAGGACCATAGTACAGGAATCCTTACACACAGGGCCCTTATCACTGCAGAAGCCCAAGCTGGTGAGACAAGACTGATGCTTGTAGGGCTGAGCTGGGGAAACTGAATCCCCAAGACTAGGCCAAACCAGGGCCTTCATCATGAGACATAGCACAGGCATCAGGGCACACACAAGCCCCAGCCTTGACATCAAATCTAACTGGAGCATTGGGCAAAAGGTTGCTGGTCTCACAAGTGGATGCTCTGTGTGCTGGTATAGAATGAACTAGAGCTGTCTTCTTTAAATAGAGAGAGTAGGCTTCCTGAAGTGTATCCTAAATGCTATGGTGTGAGAAGCCACTCACTGGAGCGGTGCATCTGTGTGGGCTGTGACATAATGTGGTGTGATTGTTAGCTTGTGTGCACGTATTGATCATTTGGATCTATTGGACTATTATATGGGTGTGAGGAAGTTACTTTGTTTTCTAAAATGCAATTAAATCCTCATTCTGCTCATGGAAATGGTTTTAATTCGCTTGTGGGTGGGATGTGTTTATGGATGTTTCAAGCCACAGACAGTAGAGTCCTTAAGCTAGGTTAAGGGAGTTGAATTCAATGCTGGCAGACAGAGCCAGTGTGAAGGCCAGGCAGGTCACAGCAGCTGCCACTCCAGCCACTCACTGCGCTGCTGAGTCCCAGCATTTCCTGTTCCGCCATCTCTTTAACTTCAGTTATGACTGATTCCCTGATGTGTCATGCCACAACCTCTTGGAGGTTGTAGACCAATCAGTGGCCAGAGCTGAGGGATAAAGCATGATGTAATTGGCTCTTGAATATTATAGAACCATGTGGGAGAGAGCCCATGCCAGCTACAAGAGGTGGGAGGCTTAAGGAGACAGAGGGTCAGGGGCTAAGGTGGACTGAGGGACAAAGGGGAAATGTCTGAGCAAAGCAAAGGGTTTTCAGGGTTCAGGCAGAAAGTTGTCACGTGTGTTTAGGATTAGACAAAAAAAAATTTATATCAAATAGCAAGTGTGAGTGTCCATATGTGTGAGTGTGTGTGTGTGTGTGTGTGTGTGTGTGTGTGTGTGTGTGTGTGGTATAAGTATGTATGTGTGAATATGTGTGTATAGAGTTTGTGTGCAGTATATGTGTGCAGGCATATGTTTATGTGAGTGTGTTTATGTGTGCAGTATATGTGTGTGTGCAGTATATGTATGTGTGTGTGCAGTATATGTATGTGTGTGTGCAGTGTATGTATGCAGTATGTGTATGTGAATGTATGTGTGTGAGTGTATGTTAGTGTGCAGTATGTGTGAGTTTGTGGTGTGTGCAGTGTGTGTGGTGTCTGTCTGAGGGTGTTTGTATGTGTGTATGGTGTCTGTGTAAGTGTGTGCATGTGTGCAGTGTATATATGAAATGTGTGTGTGTGAATATGTATGTATGAATATGTGTTTATGTGTCACTGTGTGTGAGTAGGGGTGTGTGTGTGTGTGTGTGTGTGTGTGTGTGTGTGTGTGTGCCTAACCCTAACCCTTAGTCACTGTTCTCATCACTGAGGTGTCGAGTCTTTGCTCCTGTGGAACTCGTCATTCAAACAGGGTGGGTCCTACCCAGGGCTGCCACTCAAGATTTTTGATCATGAGTCAGAAAAGAATATGAGTGTAAACCAGTAAACACCCTCAACTGCTCATGACACCAAAACACAAGCAGAAATAAGTGTTACAGAATATTGCTGAGGGCTCCAGTGACATCATTAAAATGTGTATTTTCACATTGCCTATTTTTTTCTCCTTTTTTTCTGGGTTTTGCAAGACAGGGTTTCTCTGTGTAGCCCTGGCTGTCCTGGAACTCACTCTGTAGACCAGGCTGGCCTCGAACTCAGAAATCTGCCTGCCTCTGCCTCCCAAGTGCTGGGATTAAAGGTGTGCTCCACCATGCCCAACTATATTGCCTATTTTTTGAAATAGAAATTTACTGCCACTTACTTTAGCTGTGCCAATGATATGAGTGGAACCCACGAGGAGCCCAGTTAGGAGAGGGCATTTGAGAGTAATTTAGGAAGAGTGAATGGAAGAACATGGAAAAGGGCTCTAAGCTTCATGGTGCAGACCAAGTCAGGTATGTGAATGAGTGGGTAGATGGATGGGTGGATGATAGATGGATGAATGGATGGATGGATGGATTGATGGATGGATGGATGGATGGATTGTGTTGTGTGGATGGTAGGTAAATATGGGGGATTTGGATAGAGGATTGGGTGGGTAGGTGACTCAATAAAAGGGTGAAGGGATGGAAGAGGATGTGTGGGTCTATGATGGTGGGTGGATGGATGGATGGATGGATGGATGGATGGAGAGTAAGTGGACATATAGAGGGTGGTTGTATGGAAGAAAAATGGCAGGACCTGGGGTGTGTGGGCAGTTGGAGGGTGAATGAGTTGCTTAAGCTTCTTCTTCTTCTTTTTTTTTTTTTTTTTTTTTTTTTTTTTTTTTTTTTTTTTTTTTTTTTTCGAGACAGGGTTTCTCTGTATAGCCCTGGCTGTCCTGGAACTCACTTTGTAGACCAGGCTGGCCTCGAACTCAGAAATCCACCTGCCTCTGCCTCCCGAGTGCTGGGATTAAAGGCGTGCACCACCACACCCGGCTTCTAATCCCAGTCAGCAGATTTTTCTGAGGTGGTGGGCATGCTTGGAAAACATGGGGTCAAAGCCCTGGGTATGTCCTTGTCTTTCTACCTCTGTCTCTCTCTGTGTTTTCTCTGTCACTCTCTGTGTCTCTGTCTCTGTCTCTTTCTGTCTGTCTCCCTCCTCCCTCCCTCCCTTCCTCCCTCCCTCCCTCCCTCCATCCCTCCCTCCTTTCTTCTTTCCCAGAACAGAGTCCTACCCAAACTCTTGGCCTTCAGGGATCCTTTTGCCTCTGAGTATCTGGTTCTACAATTGGATATCCTCCCACCCAGGGAATTTCCTTTTGTCATATTTTTAAATTTTATTTTATATCTATGATAGTTTTACCTGCCTGTGTGTCTGTGCATGGAATACATGCCTGGTGCCCACAGAGCTCAGAAGATGGGTGGATTCCCTGGAACTAAAATTATGGATGTTTGTAAACCACCATGTGGGTGCTAGGAACCAAACCTTACTCTGCAAGAACAGCCAGTCTTTTAAACCTTGGAACCATTTGAGCTGTCTCTCCAGGACTTAGTTTTATATTCTTAATAGGAAAAAGCACTGCTCCTGTGGCATGAACAGCTGGCATCATGTCTTAGAGGAGAGAAAAGCTTTGCTCACGTAAAGCATTGATTCTGAGGCAACAGAGGGGTATCAGCCATGTGCTGATACCCACTAGCGTCTGCCTGCCCCATGAACTGCTATCCCTAGTACCAAGGACAGCGCCTGCCACACTGTGGAAACTACAGAAGGAAGCTCACTCACTCACCTCCTACATGTCTTCCAAAAGCCTACAGAGCTTCCTCTGTGTACTCAAGAGCAGTGTGTGCATGTACACACTCACACACACATATACACCCCAGTGTGATAGAGACATCAGCACACGTCACACTCTTTGCTGGGGATTCCCGTTGTTTCGCTCTATCCTTTAATCTGATAAGTACCTGCCCTTGGCTGAACTTTCCACCAGCCCATGGGGACCTGGAATTAATGTATTAGATGGTGTGGAGTGAATGGCAATCAGGAGTGGCGTCTTGGCTGATGTTAAAGTACATCATTCTTTTCCTGGGCTTGTGATCCTGGGTTGGTTCAGGGGCTTGTTGTTCTATGTCAGAAATGGCTCTAGGTAGCCCAGGAGGCTTCTGTCATTGTGTATTGGCTTCTCTTTTTAAGATTTATTTTTTATATGTGTCTGTGTGAGTATCTGTTATGTTTGTACATGTGCCCACAGAGGCCAAAAGAGGGTGCCAGAGTCCTTGGAGCTGGAGTTACTGGCAGTTGTGGGCTGCCAGATGTGCTGGGAACTGGATTTGGATCCCCCCTAGAAGAACAGGAACTGCTCTTAACTGCTGAGCCATCTCTCACACTCCTGTGCAATTGCTTCTGCTGGTGAATCCCAACTGGTATTCATTGGTGTCTGGAACAATAGGAGCACAGATATCAGCCCATGCTAATCTGGGGGAGCCTCTGTCTTTGTAGGGGCCACCTAGGTATGTTCACTCAGTGAACCAGCACTTGTCAACTGTAGGTTTGCTGGCCACCAATTCTGCATGTGTAGGGATTAAATTACACTGAGTGTGTAAAGTGTCAGGATTAGGTTAGAGTCATATGTCTTGGATCTCTGGTGTCTGGGTTCTCAGCCCTCCAGAGATCTGCAATTTATGTCTCAGCTGTAGAACTGGCTCCTTCCCACTTCCATCTGGATCTGGTTTCCAGAAGGTTTTCACAGGGCACAGCCTGTTCACGCCCCAGGAAAACAAGAGCCAGACATCTTTGTGCCCAGAGCTTCTTCAGCCCAACTCAGGCACCCACGGCCCCTCATTTCCTTTGAAAAATAAAACACGGCATCTGACAGACATACTGAGACTTCTGGCACTCAGCACTCTCCAATTTTACTCTGATCATTACCCTCTCCTCCTGCCAAAATATATTAAAAATAATCTTAACAGAACACAAAGCAACGAGACTATTTCCCAAGTCAAGCTGCAGAGCGGCCCGGAACGGATCGCGGGTGAGAGCCTGCTTTTTTCTCAGTGCCGGGAAAAGCAAATGTTGTGTGTGTGTGTGTGTGTGTGTGTGTGTGTGTGTGTGTGTGATAAACACTGCGGCTTGATGGAGTTCGGGTGCTGAGAGAGCAAGTGAGCTTCTGAAGAGGCAAGCCACAGCCGCGGTGGCCCAGTTTCCCTTTGAACATTTTTCTAGTGTGATGGCTGAACATTTTGTAGCCAAACCCAGAACCTGCGGATATGACCTTGTTTGGGAAAACAGGATCTATGCAATGAGTCAAGTTCAAGATGAGGCTGGCGTGGTAAATGCTGGCGGGTAGAGGCTGCTGTTATCAGACAGAGCAAGGAACCCCAAGATTGCCCTCTACCACCAGACGCTGGAAGAGGAAGAGGAAGAGGAGCCTTCTAGAGCTTTCTTTGGGAGCAGGGCCATGCCCACACCTGGAGTTTGGCTTCTAGATCTTGTATTCTGTTGTTTAAGTTGCCAGTGTGTAGCTGTGCCTTAGTGAACGTAAGAAGGTGAGTCGCAGAGGGAAGGGCAGTTTGAAAAACGACAGCACTCACTCCTGACATTTCTCCCGCACTCCTAGCAGTGATGTGAAGGAGCTCTATCCACTACCAGCCGAGGTGTTCTGTTCCTGGATTGCTTGCTGATAGTCTCTCTGTCCCATGCCAGGGTGGATACCAGTACTCAAGGGCTGTTACAAGGACATCTGTGATCCTCAGGAGGAGAAGCCAGCTGTACACACTCACAGCCTGGATCTGCCTCTCGCTCAAGACAGTGAGTGCAGACAGAGCTGAGCAAGGCAGGCTATCTACTACTAAGGTTCTGTTAGATGACCTGCACAAGTTGGCTGGCACTGTCTCTTAAGACCATTCAAAATGAAGCCTCTAGAGGTTAGGAGATTTGGAAAGAGTTCTCACAGTGGGAGATTACTATTTAGGGAATATGTTTGTTCATTCACTCAGCAAACACTGTAGACAAGGTTTTATCTACCAATCGTCTGTTGGTGCATAGTGGAGATGTTAAGCTGGTTGCAGTTCACTGTTGCCAATGGATGGCAACACTGGAGACACACACACTTTCACTTTTGTGAGTGTCCAAAGTGAGACTATAGACAGGCACTCAGGATCCATGGCCAGAGGTTGGGCACCTAATAGCAGCTCCGATGTGGAGTAGGTGAAGAGAAGAGCTATTTGCAGATGGACAGGGTCAGTGGTCAGGACACAGCAGGTGCAAAGACCCTGAAGGCCCCACAGAATGTTTAGCAGTCTTGGCTGCATGGGCTCAGGCCCTGCCTGGTATCTGCAATTAGAAGGAGTTAGAAGGAGACCTCCCACTTTCTCTGACACCAGCCTCCTGTAACCCAAGTCATCGGTCACCCACACCCTTCTCCTTCCCAGCTGCCCTGCCTTGCTGTGCCCCCTTCCATTGTAACATAACATGCCATGCCCGCCTCTGCCTGCCGCCTTGCCCTGCACTGCCCTTCCGTGCAGCATACCCAGCCCCCTCCCAATCGGATCTGTACAGCTTTCCTCTTTACTCCCCCTCCCCCACCTCCAGGCTCAGGGACCTCTGCAAGGCTGTGGCAGCCTCTCTTTTTCTCCTAGGATGCTATCCTATCTGACTGAGAGAAGAAGGATTTCTGACACAGTCGTTAAGGGCAGGGACTCAGGAAACAAGCCCACTTCACGCACCTTTCATTAAAGTCTCAAACATTCTGGGCTTCATAAGGCGAGAGTTTACTGTGCAGGCTTGAGGACCTGAGGTTTGACCCCAGAATCTACATAAATAGCTGAGTGTGGTGCTGTGTGCCTGGGTCCCCAGCTTGTGGGTCAGATTAGGTAGAAACAGGCATATCCTTGAAGCCTATTGGCCAGGTAGCATAGGCAAATAGATGTGCTTTGGGTTCAGGGAGAGGAGCCCCCCCACCCCCAAATTAGAAAATCTCAGGAAATAGAGGTGAGGAATGACTGAGGGAAGGAAGATCCTAAAGTCAACCTCTGACCTCCGACCTCATATCCACAGTAGTATACATGCACAATAGAGACTCATAGACACAGACACTCATACGCACCCCTGACCCCACTCATGCACACACACACACACACACACACACACACACACACACACACACACACACACACAAGTACATCTATAACATTCCAAGCCAAAGTTGGTAACCACCCACAACAGTGTACAACAGGATCCTCCCCTTTCTCTTGAAAGCCTTGGGAAAGGCTTAGATTTACACCGCCATGGAATTCTAGTAGCTGTCCAAGAAAGTGCCCAATATGGGAGCAGCATAGTTCCCCAGCTCCCGGGGGACCCACAAAAGGCCTCGTTCACTCTTTTCTCTGGAATCAAAAGGGACGGCAGCCACGGCCTTCACATATTTTCACGGGTGCTGCCTTGGCACACACTGCTGGCTGTCTGGCAACAAATGTCCCTTCAGTTTCAGGGGGGTGAGCACCAATGCCACATGTCCCTTCTGCTTGTATTCATGCCTGGCGCACCTGCCTTGCTCAATGCCTTCGCTGGCCCATTGTGCCCTGGCCCGGTCAGAGACCTCTGGAGAGTTTCCTGCATTTTAAGTTGTTTCCAGCGATTATTCTCAGGCAATAAAATTCATCTCTAAAAATAGGTCGCATAAAGGCCTTGGCTTCTCTTCTAATTAGTGTAAGGATTTATTGAATATACATCATACGTATAGGTCATAATATTATTAAAATTACTATTAAGACTTTACTCATCAAAATCTTTCGGGCGGTGTGGAGACAGGGAGCCCGATGGTCCCCAGGAAATCGTATCTGCATTAGCAAGATAAAGGACAATTTAGGACAATTACAAAAGCAGTGATTTAGGGTACAACATAAAACTCTGCTGAGAACTAATTCGTAATGCCAGCTGCGGCTAAGCTTCTTAATCTTTATCTAGTTCAATTAAAATCTGAATGTTTGGGATTTCATTAACAACTGGGGGCTTGGAAATCACACATGCTTTTACACTGTGCTCCGCTGCCGACTTACAGTGTGGAAGTCGCCCCAAATGTCCAAAGGTAGAATTAGGTATTATTGAAACCTCGGTCCTTTAAGGATACGGCAAAGCAGAGACTAGATTCCTTTGAGTCTCCAGTCAGATTTGGACAAAGGAAGGAGACCCTGCTCTAAGCAGTGCTGGGAAGTGAGACCTGTGGGGCTGGCTAGCTCCTCTGCCAATGAAGACCTCCTTTGACAGGGAGCGGTTCCTTCTAAGGTCTTTCCTTCTGGGCACCTGGCCCTATCCACATGGGGCTGGCCACCTCAGTGTAGTCTGCTGCCTGTCACTTCGTTAAACCCGATCAAGTCTTCACTAGCAGTATTTACTGAAATAAATGTATCCAAGCTGCTTTGTATGTGGCTCCTGATTGGCCAGAAAAGTCAAAGGCCAAAAGGATGTGTTCCCTGTGTTTTCCTTGACCTCGGTGGCTGTTTGTTGTCTCAAGCTTTATTCCAGGGATGGGGACAGATGGGCCATAAGGCTTTCTTTATCTTGCTTCTCACTCAGGTCATCCTGAGACTCCAGGTCATGCCTGGAGGTGGAACTGAGGCACCTGGGTCCCCCATGAAGCTCGTGTTTCATGGTCTCAATGTGGCCCTTTGATGTGGTAGGCTGAGAGGTGTCCCCATGATGCCCATGCCCCGAGACTGTGCCGTCTTAAGCAGCAGCAGGGTCTTCTGCAGATGAGGTGGAAGCTGTGGACTCTAAGATGTGAAGTCATGCCAGCTGTCCCCATAATGTCCCAAGTCTGCTCCCAAAGGCAGATAGGAAGATCAGAGTTATAATCTGAATGTAGGCGTTCGTGTTGCCTCTCTGCACAAAAGTCGATGAGCAGAAACAAGACTTGACTCATCCCTGATGCTGCATGCACATCTGTGAGGGGAAAGTGTGCTCACCTAAGCCTATTTGCCTGACAGCCAGAGGTCAACATCAGGTGTCTTCCTCAACCACAGGGTCTCTCGATGAACCTGGAGCTCACTGTACCACCAGCTTTGGCTGGCTGGCCAGCAAGCCCCTGATATGTTCCAGTCCCTACCTTCCAAAGCTGGGGTTACAGGTACATGCTTTCATACTGAGCTTTTATTGGGGTGCAGAGGATCCAGACTCAGTTTCCCACACTTGAGCATCATATTCATTAGCATCCACGGAGCCGTCTTCTCAGATCAAATTGAATCTAAGTTGTGCTTTGTTTGGAGAACATGCAATTGGATAAAGTTCCCAATTAGCGCCCTACAAGGAAGCTGCCTCCCTTTTATCTACAGCCTGGGGCATCATAGAGACCAGGACAAAGGTAGTCAATCATTCCAGACCTCCTCAGGCTTGCAGCGTTCCAGGCCAACATCAAGCATGCCTTTCCTCAGCCACAGAGAAAGAATCGCTTCTGTCTTCACATTGCCCCGAAGGCCCGTCTTGGTTTTCAGTTCTTTTTCCATAACACTCTGAGCTCAGTTCTTAGAAGTCAGGGTTTTATAGGGAAATGACAGACAGCTTGTGGTCACACAAGGCTCCTTCCCCAGGTAATCACCAGAATTGTGGTCTCAGTCATTCAGCACCTGATTCTCCTGGTCCTAACTTGCTGCTGTTCTCCATTAGTATCCATTGCTCTGGCATCTGCTGTGTTCCCTTCCGGAGCAGGTCTAGGAGCACAGGAAGCCTGTCTTGTCATATCTGTTCTCTGTGTATGTTACATGTGTATGCACTATATGTGTGTGCACAATGTGTATATTAGATGTTTATTTGTGCCATGTGAGTATGCTGTGTATATTATATGTGTGTCTTGTGTGCTGTGAGCATTATATATACATGGATGTGTGCAAATCTGTGCATGTTACATATGTGTAGATATACATATGCACACATATGGTGTTGGGTATATTACATATGCATATATGTTATGTATGTTATATATGCATGTGTCATGTATTAGGTATGTCTGTGTCAGGTACTGTGCTATGTATGTGTATAATGTGCATGTATGCAATATCACGTGCAGTATGCTGTGTGTTGTTCATATGCTTAGGTGGCATATGCGTACATGTTTTGTTGAGTGCTATGTCACATGTGGTATTCTGTGTGAGCTATGTATTAATTATGTTTCTTTGTGTGTGGTGTGATTCTCTGTGGTCTACGTGTGTTGTTGAGAACTGTATGTCTTATGTGGTATCTGAGTTTCTTAGTAGTATCATCCATCCTGACCCTGAAAATCTGTGAAAATGGCTTGCCTAGCTCCCTTGAGAAGCCTTTTCACCTGTGACTGGCATTTCTATGTTCCCTGGGAAAGGGATGCATGGTATGACTGAACCTCAGGCCCCGGTCTCGCTTTCTGGCTTCTAAGTGTCTCTGGGGGTCACACTGCAAGCAAGACTGAGAACTGCTGCTCCTGAGTCACAGGGATGCAGATTCCAGAGACGACATCACCACCAGGCAGGTGCTGGGAATAGTGTGCGCCTCAGAGCTTGGGTAACATCAAGACCTCCGCTGGCCACTGTGACTTGGAGCTTGTCACATTCGCTTGGAACGGGTGAAGACAGGAAGCAAATGAGCGAAGGAAGCATCCACATCCCCAGCAGATATGACTGTGTGTCAGCAAAGATGTGGGTCCTTCAGAGCTGAGGATTTGATGCCTATCTGTGGTCCTGGCCTCTGATCTGGAAATCTGGGCCACAGATTGATCGGATTGCTAGTGACTGCCCTGCCTGTAATTACTTTGAGCATTGCAAACCTTCTAATATCACCCTTCCTTTTTCTTAGTCCTTTTAATATTTTATGACAGTGCCAGGCACTCTAGTGTAATTCAGAGTCCCAAGATGGGCTGCGCACTTCAGCTCTTGGCTGCCCTTCCAAAACATTCTGAGTGCCGCCCCTCCCCCTGCCTCTCTGCCACACGGGCTTTCTTTCTCATCTGCTGATTTGGAGTCTTTAGAAGGTTGTTGAAAGAGTGGCCATTGTGGATTTGACATGACAGATAACTGTAGAGTCTCACAAGCAGAACATCCCACATGCCGTTGGCTGACGTGGCAGTGGCCCCTTTAGGAACTTCTCATGGTCCTATTGGAGCATTCCAAGGAGCACACATCATGTGTCCATGTGAATCATGATGTGCAGAGCCAGCCCTTGGCACCAGCTCCAGTCAGAGCAGGAAGCAGCAGCTCCCATTTCATGTCAGTTACCTTTACCCGCTCTGATGGAATACCAGAGAAAAGCAACTTAAGGACAAACAGAATGTGCTCCATCGCGACAGCAGGGAGAGCATGGGAGAGGCTGTGGCCCATCACAACAGGAAGAGCATGGGAGCAGGAGTGTAAGGTTGCTGGTCACATTGTCTACACAGCCAGGAAGCAAAGAGCGGGGAATGCCTGTGTTCAATTCACTTTCTTACTATTATTCAGCCTAGAACTCCAGCCCCTGAGATGGTGCTATCCAAGCTCAGGGTGAGTCTTCCCACCTCAGATGAGCTAATCTAGACAACCCCTCACAAAAACACCTAGATGCTTATGTCACAGGGTTCTAGATCCTTCCCAGTTGTCAATGTTAATTACCATGCCTCCCCAAGGAGTCCGTGACAGATGGCCTTGTCTTTCTGAACCTGGTGGGGATGGTCCCAGTCTCTCTGTCTCAGGTTTGTGTCAGGGGCTCTGTAATTGCTCCTTCCCTCTGTGCCAGCATTCCCATGACTGCACCAGGCTCCGTTTATCCATTCAGCTCTCTCTATGGACACTTGTGTGCTGCTGAAGATGCATACTACTGTAGATGCCAGTGTCAATGGGAACCTCCTACTCAACGGCTGACTTCCAACCTCATTAGTGGCCTGGTGGGACTGGAGAGATGGCTCAGTGGTTAAGAGAACTGACTGCTCTTCCAGAGGTCCGGAGTTCAAATCTTAGCAACCACATGGTGGCTCACAACCATCTGCATGAGATCAGATGCCTTCTCCTGGTGTTTCTGAAGACAGTGACAGTGTACTCACATATATAAAAAAAATACATCTTTAAATAAAAAAAAAATAGTGGCCTGGTGAGGAACAGAAATTCTTATAGAAATGAAATGAACAGCGTTCCAGGAACCTGAGGGAAGGTGGGTGCTGGGGTGTGGTCTGGGGAAGACCCAAGCGTTCTGTATCTTTCTAGGGGTTCCTCCAGAGCCTCTGGCTTTGAGTTTATGTAGCTCAGTTCTGTGTTCATGTCTATTGGAGATGGTGAAATTCAGAGGCTCAGCAAATGAGCTCTTGGATAGTTAATCTGGATATACATTTAGCTGTCACAAAAGCACCATGAGCTTTAGCACAGGGTGAGTGGGCTGGATTTCACACCATAGAATTAGCAGGGAGGGGGAGGCCTGGAGTTGTGAAGCCAGATCCTGTCCTTCTCAAAGCACTGAGCAGGAAAGTATGCCAACAGTTCATCTTTGCCCACCTGCAGTGTCGAGGAAGCTGGACACGCTTTTCTGTTGACTCAGCTACTTCTCTGTATTTGTGCTGAGGGTGGCATGGAGCCGGAAGAGATGGGCTTCTGTGGTGTCATGATCCACACAAGCTGTTGAGTGCACCCTTTGTATGTGCTGATGAATCAGCTCAGGTTCCTTCAGGGTCTGGTGTGAACAGATAGATGGAGTTTACAGGTGACAGAAAGGTAGGGATTTAGGGTCTTGGATTTTGCTGCCTGCCCAGTCCTTAGGTGTCCCTCACCTGTGCATGGGAAGTTGCTCTGCGTCTGTTGGAAGGCTGAACCCAGGAATTAGGGTTTGCAGTGTCCTAGGGTGGGGAAGATGTCTTATTGGAAGGGGTCCCAGGTCTGTCCCTTCTCAAGAAACTTGGTCCCAGCTGCACTGGCTGCAGATTTGCAGGTCCAGAGCACATTAGAAATTGGAACCTGTCACTCAAAACTTGTGCAGTTTCAAGATGGCAGTGACATGACATAGGGTGTAAGTCTGTAAGTGCAAGACTCTGATGGCTTACCTGTGAGTGCAAGTCTTTGATGACTTACCTGTGAGTGCTGACCCAAGAGTATGCAAGCACACGCCATCAAGTGAGCAGGTCCCTCTGTGGCAGGCCAGCCCTCAGAGGATCAGCTATGATGAACTATGCTGTGATCTCTATGGAAAGAGGCCTGAGACCATTGGCACCGACTGCCCAGCCACTGACTGCCTACAGGAGCTCAGGTGCATCAGTGGCAATAGTGGTGACCTGGCAATAGCTCCAAGTACAGTGTCACCGTGGGATCAGTGTCTGTGTGACCCCACCTGGACCCTGCAGCAGATCTGAGCTCACCTTCTCAGCTGCCCTTGCACTGTAAGAGTCAGGCCTTGCCCTATGCATTAAGCATGTTGTGAACAGCGGGAGAACAGGCCTATCACGACAGATATATTACTTGGAGTTGTGAGGTTGAGTGTAGCTAACGGCTGCACAAGACAGCCTTAAAAGCTCACAGCAGGGACTAGTGCGGTGTATCAGTGGGTAAAGGCACTTGCTACCTAGCCAGATGTTCTGAGTCCTTTTCCTGGGACCTGCATGGTGGAAGAAGAGAACTGATTCCCACTAGCGGTTTGTTATCTCCACATGCAAGCTGTGGCACACACATACACACACCACCCCAACATGCACAGATACAATACATACATGCATATATACATACATACTTGTAATAAAATGGTTTTTAAAGTTCATGGAGAGGAAGATTCTATGGGTGTTATGACTGGAACTGTGTGTTCTCTCTGCCCTCTGCTTGGCTCTCTGGGATGACTACTTCCTGGTTCACACAGGTGGGTAGGCCAGGATAGACTCGAAGACTCATGCTGATGTGGTCTGATAGTTCAGGTCACTTGTTTATCTTCAGTCCCCTGGCAAAACCCAGGGAGGGACAGCTCTAGGCCAACCTCAAAGCATTTAGGTGCTAGGTGATGAGCTAGTAAGGTATCTCCTTTCAACAAGCCAGGATAAGGTTTGGCTGCACCCACCAGGTCACCTAGAAAGCTCAGATCAGGGCCCGGTGAAAGAATGGGTACTGGGCAGAAGGAATCCCCAGACAGGAAGTCTTCTATGTTTTCACAACTCTGGAGACAGATTTCAAAGTCTCAGGATCTCTCGACAACCACAGTGGTGAGACACCGTGTTATAGCTGGGGTGGAACACACACAGCCAAATAACCCTCGGGGTCATGTGTTCTGGGTGAGTTGAGTGGCTTGCTGACCTCTGAAAGGCTCAATGCTAGCCCAAACTAAACATACACACATGTGTGTACTGTGTGTGTGTGTGCATGTGCATGGTAGGTGGGTAAGTGTGGTTCATATGTGGAGTGTAAGGAGCATGCTGTGTGTGGTGTGTAGATGTGTCTTTGTGTGATACACGCATGTGTATCTTTGTGGTTGCATCCCTCTGTGTGAGCCTAGGAGGGCTGGCAGAATAAAACCAAACCAAGCAAGTGGGCACGCTGGGGCCCTGGGAGGCTCTCCTCTTCCATCTCTTAGCCTGGTTCGTTGTATTCCCTAATGCAAGTCTCTGGAAGTTCCCAGCACTGAGTTCTATTCTTCTGCCAAGTACCAACTTAGAGCCCCTTCCCCACACACTGGAGAGCTGGCTCCCCTGTCCACGGTTCGAGTCTTCCTTGTGGGCTTCCACCCCAGGTGCTGAGCATCTCTGATCAGGGCCTGAGTGTCCTTCCTCCACTCTCAGTGCTGAGTAACCACGCCCGTGTGATTGCAGAAGCTCTCATTCAGGCTCTTCTATTCACACCTCCCTGTTCGCACCACCCTGTCCCTCCTCGCTGGGATGATTCCAGCCAAAAACTTCTGTGTCTGCAGCCCCTCCCAGACTCCCAGCAGACCCAGAGGCGTTTCCTCTCGCCGGGCCTTCCAGAGGGGGGCCCAGCAATGCCATAATGAATGCCTATTTCAGTCTGGCTCCATTCCAGCAAGGCTTTCTTGTTTGGGCTATGGCAGCCTAGCAGTATTTAAAATCCCATTTGTGCCGTCACGTCTCAAACCCATGTACTACACAGGCCGAGGTTAGCCGTGTCCGATAAGCGTTCTGCTAAGCCTCAGTGGCTGACGGTATACTGTGAAGGCAGAGTCCGGGCTGAGAGAGACGCTGCCCACTGAGACGCTGCCCACTGAGACGCTGCCCACTGAGCTGCTGGATTTCTTCCCTGAGGGACTCTGTCTCCATCCTGTGCCCTGAACACTACTCCCAGTTCATGAACCTCTTCATAAAGGATCTCAAACTAAGTGGAGGGGGCTGTTAATTTCACGCTCAGAATAAGCCATCAAAGTCTGTGGCAGGCAGAGCAAGGGCTGTCCACCCCAGGGTGGCTTTGTTGAGATGCAATCAAATAAAGATCCGATAATCAAGCTGGGGAGATGGCTCAGTGAGTGGCGTGTGCTCCGTGGAATCATGAGGACCTGAGGTGGATTTCTAGAGCTCACAAGGGGGAGGATCACAGACCTTGACATAGCCTGATAATTTGTTAGATATATACGATATGTAATACGTAGCCACTTCCATTAAATCAATGGATATATCTTTTACCTGCTTACCTTTGTGCATGTGAGGAGAACACTGAAGCAAATTTCACTCAGAAAATACGGATGTTTCACCTGAGTAGCCAAGCTGCAGTTATGTTCTCCAGACTTCCACCTCTCACATCTGAGCTCATTAACCCTTCCACGGTCACCCCTCCATCCCATGTCCTACCCCCTATTTCACTTCATTGATTTTGATTTCCTTAGCCTATGAGTGTGGGCAGCATCCTGTGCTATTTTTCTTTCTCTGTCCTCATTCACTTAGCATATATTCCAGGATCATGTTGTAAATGCAAATACCAGGCATTCCTTTTTAAAGGCTGAGTAGTATTCCTTCCTTTTTAAAGGCTGAATAGTATTCCATCATAGTAAGTGAGCCTCACTATCCCCATTCGTCCATTCTCAGGCGCCCAGGTGGACTGCACGTGTTGGCTGTTTTAAAAAGTGTTTCGATGGACATGGGAGTGCACATATGACTCTGAGATTGGAATTTATCTTTTTCTAAGTATTTACCAGCAATGGGGCTGCTGGCTCACAGACTAGTGCTATTTTTAATTTCTGTGGGAAGCCGCATGTTGTTTTCCATAATAAACATACTCGTTTATATTCCCACCAACCTGTCAGCACTCAACTCTTATCTTTCTGATAACAGCGTCCTAACAGGTGTGAGATGATAGATCTTTGTGTTTTTAATTTGCATTTCCCTGTTAATTAGTGATGCTGAACGCTCCCCCTTCCCCTGTGAACTGGTTGGCCATTTCCATGTCTTTTTTTTGAAGCGGCATCTTCTGGTTCTGTGCCCATTGTTTTAATTGGGTTGTTTGCTTGCTTGCTTGACTCATTTGACAGTTAACACTTGCAGCTGGGTGGTCTGCCCTGGGCTCTTCCCTGGCTGGGCAAGTGTTGGGGACCAAGGGGACCCTACCTCCTCCAGTAGCACTAGGGCAGAGCTTGTGACCCAGCTCTAGTGAGAGGCTCTGGGTTACCTGGCCCCTCAGCTGGGAGTAAGCTCTTAGAGTTCTCAGCAGCACCGCTGAGCTGGGATAGGAAGCCCAGAGTAGAGGGAGTTACTCTGGGAGGAAGGGGGTCAGGAAGTCACGCCCTGCCTGAGGCTGGCAGGGATGCACCTAACAGGATGACTGGAATGTAGGCTGCCCATGTGGAGCTGGGGGGATGCTCACAGCCAGGTGAAGATAGATATCCCTCTATTATCCCTTCCACCTCACCTCCATCCTATCCTTTCCAGTTCAGAGGACAAGATCTGGAAGCTCATTTCCCAAATAGCACAGGGCTTTCAGGGGCCTTGGAGACAGCTTAGTGGAAAACATGCTTGTCACAGGTGTGAGAGCCTAAGTGTAATTACCAGACCACGTGCAAAAAGTGAGTCCTGGGACCAAGAGTGATGGTGCATGCCTTTAATCCCAGAACTAGAGAGGAGGAGGAAGGCAGAGCTTCTGAGCTGGAAACCAGCCTTCGTCTGCTCACTACTGTAGTCCCAGCTGAGCCAAATTGGTGAGCTACAAACCAATTCTCAAAACAAACAAAATAAAACAACCAAGCTGGACAGCTCCTGAGGAACAATAACCACAATATCCTCTGACCTCCACATTAACATGCATGTGTATGCATGGAACCTGCACACACACACACATGCATGAGCACACACATTCACAATCATATGTATGTACATTCTCATGCACACACTCATGCACACACATACCCTCACACTCACACCACATGCTCGCATACACACACAGCCACACCCATGCACTCACTAATCATGCACACATATGCTCACATATACACACATGCATACATACATGCATAGATACATGCATAAATACATGCATGAACATACACACTCACACCCACATGCGTGCACTCATACACTCATGCACACACATGTAAGCATGCACACACGCATGCATACACATGCATTCACATACACACACACTCACATTCACACCCATGCACTCACACACTCATGCACACATATGCCCACATGCACAGACATGCATAAACACATATGAATGCACATGCACACACATACTGATAAGAGAACAAGAATGCTTCCAGACAGGGATTTGATGGATCTTCATTTTTCAAAACCCATTTCATCAGAAGCTAAGGAGAGGAAACCAGCTTCCCGTATCCACCCAGTTGGGAAGGGCTGCGGCCCTTGCTGGTGGAGCCTGCTCCTGACCCAGTTTGTAAGCTGAAGGCTCTAACAAGTTTGAAAGCAGTCTGTCAGTCAGGTTCGCACTGCAGAACAAATGTGCTGCTCCAGCAAAGACAACAGAGGTGGAATGAACCTCTGGCCAAGGGAAGAATGAAGCCATCAGCGTCAGCGCCTTCTTATGGGGTGTTCCGCTTTTCTCCCTTCCCTGCCTACATCTGCCCCGACTTTGAGCAGGGATCGCTTTGCTTGTTAAAGGGAAAGAGTTGCTTTTTCGGCACAATTAATTAAGTAGGCCACCAGTGTTGCTGGCTGATGGGAGTGAGGTTTGATCAAAAAGATGGGCTAATTGGTATCAAAGACACACTGACGGAGTGAAACTGACTGAGAGAGGACCCTGCTGCACTGTCTTCAAAGTACCCGGGGCCTGCTCGCTCGTGTGGGGCGTGGATGGATGAGTCCTGCCTCTGAGTCCTTACCCACAGTTGGGAACTTCCACCTGTTTGTCTTCTTCTATTTTATCCAGATGCTGGTCAGATGGGGGCCCCTGGTCAGATGAGGGCAACTGGTCAGATGGGGGCCCCTGGTCAGATGAGGGCAACTGGTCAGATGGGGGCCCCTGGTCAAATGGGGCAACTGGCCAGATGGGGGCCCCTGGTCAGATGAGGGCAACTGGTCAGATGGGGGCCCCTGGTCAGATGGGGACATGTGGTCAGATGGGAGCTCCTGGTCAGATGGGGGCTCCTGGTCAAATGGGGACATGTGGTCAGATGGGGGCTCCTGGTTAGATGAAGGCACCTGGTCAGATGGGGTCTCCTGGTCAGATGGGGGCTCCTGGTCAGATGAAGGCACCTGGTCAGATGGAGGATCCTGGTCAGATGAAGGCACCTGGTCAGATAAGGGCTCCTGGTCAGATGGGGGCTCCTGGTCAAATGGGGACATGTGGTCAGATGGGGGCTCCTGGTCAGATGGGGGCTCCTGGTCAGATGGGGGCTCCTGGTCAGATGGGGGCACCTGCACATGGGTCCTCAGGCACCCTCAGGCACTCTCAGCAGTGTGCAGCACCTTACCACATGTGTGAAGAACACAGATCCAGAACTGTAACTCTGTGTAGCCTCAGACTTCCACACCAGCCCAGGCACCCCTGCTGTAAATTCTGTCAACTCCTGTTTGAAATTAAATGTTTATTCAGAAACCCCTGCCATGTACTGGGTAGATCATGAGCAGGTAGACACAGTCCATTCAGCTGTCACGCAGCTGACTTTGCCCTGGGTCAGCTTCCCTGGCCACAGTGCACTGGTGCTGGGGGACTCCCCATGGCAGTTTCGTGTGTTGAACAGTGACATGATCTCTCCCCACTAGAGACCATGGGCAGTCCATTCCCCACACACTTGTGAGACAACCCAGAATGCCTTTGAATGCCATCAAGAATCCCTGAGGACAGAGGCCCTTTTTGCTTACCTCTTTGGCTTGTTCCTGATAAGCTGAGGTGACCCAGAGAGTCTGCTCTGCAGGAGGAATGGGTTACCCTCTCTGTCTTGGCTACAGACACACCTCCATTCTGTGCTGCCAGGAAGCAGAGCTTGTGCTAGGGAGAGTTGACTGCCCAGGACCAGCCAGGCAACATCCTTACAGCCTACTTCCACATGGTTCACGTGAGCCTTTCTAACTAGAGCCAAGCTCCAGTGCAAGGGGCGGATATCCTGCCAGATATCTCATATCTCCGGATATCTCATTTCTCGGTACAGAATCCACAGAGAGCTTGATTGACCAGCACCTAGCATCATGGGATGCATCCTTGAGTCTCTTTTTGATTTCTGCTTTGAATCACTTAAAAACTCTAAGAACTTAACCAGTACATACGAGCTTAATCCTTTATCTCATGTCTCTTAAGGAAACCTTGCCCACTGACCGTTTTATTTAGAGCAGGAATCCAGGTAGCTGGATGCCTGTTGTGTGTTTGTACACTAGGAAAGAGCAGACGGGGCACATGCTTGCTTTCTACCCAGAAGCGCTTGGAATCAGTACATTCTGGCAGGATATCCGCCCCTTGCACAGCACAAGCTGGAGATTTATAAGGTCCAAGAGGTCAAGGGAAGTGTGTGCGGCTGGCTTGAGTCTAGACCAGTAATGCTGCCTGTGACCTGCTTCCGGCTCCTCAGCTGCAAAGCTGGGCTGCTCCTTCCCAGCCCGCTCCATCCATTCTTTTGACAACGATCAGGCTAGCTAGCCATCCTAGTCTGCACAGGCATGATGTGGGAGGCTGAGCTGAAAGCCTCCTTCCCCCAACCTCCAGCAATGCCAGGGAATGTCTTGGTCACAGTTGGTGCCGCACAGGAGTGCAGAGGTATTTGAGGGTCAGAAGAATGTGCACACACTCGAGAGCGGGGCATGGGCGCGCGCGCGCGCACACACACACACACACACACACACACACTGCGGCGGGGGCCCGGGGCACACTTTCTGATGAGTGCTATCATTCCAAAGCCACTACGGTTGAGCACTGTGTATACATTTTGAAAGCTGTCAATCCCCTGGACCCCCTAGTAAGTGCACTTCCTGATATAACTTTAAAAAAAATGCCCCTGCACCAGCCCTGGGCTTCCCCCAGCAGGATGAGCCCCTTGATACCACCTGGAGTGGGGTTCAGTTTCGGGTGATCCCTGGGGGTGTGTCTTCCTCCCGCTGCTCTGTTTTGTTCTGAGCACACACCTGCCCCTTCTGCTGGCATCCTGAGCATCTCTCACAGTTAAGTTGACTCAGCACCTTTCTTCCTAGGGAGCCAGAGGGCCAGGCTGGGGGAGGAGGCACTGAGCAGGGGGCCTCCTTGGAGTGCCCAGATCTGGTTAGGCAGGCTAGGGACCAGAATAGCTAATGACTGGAGTGTCACCTGAACCAGAGGCTCTCTTCCAGACACTTCTGTCCTCCCTGTCCCAACCCTAACTGGAGCGCACTTTGCAGGGTCTACTTGTCATAAGTGGGTCAGGGTGCGGGTAATATCTAGCAGTAGAAAACAGTAATTCTACAGTAAATGAGACAATTTCAAACAAAGAGACCAAACCTCACATCCTCACCGTGCAGAGACTCCATAAGGCTCAGAAAGCCTGGGTTCAGCTGCAGTTCAAATTCGGGAATGGGAGCCTCCCACCAGATGGAGAGGAAGGAAAGCGTCCCACTTGAAGAGAGCTGTTTATGCTGAGGGGACTGCCTTAGGGAAATGTTCAGGAAGGAAGGGAAATGGAGAAAGAAGGAGAGAGAAGACAGGTATGATTCGGACTGGGATCCAGAACACAAGGAGGGGTGCTGGCTCTACAGGTGGCAGTAAGAGAATATGTCTCACTGCCCTGATCTGAGAGGTGTCATATGACCAACCCAGCCACTATGCTCTGGGTGACTCTAGTCCATTCAGCCAAGAGCCTCCTCCCCCGCCCCCATCTCCTGACTTTTGAACTCTCTGTGGGGCAGCTGTAACCCACCTGGTCCTACCTTGCCCAGCCATAAGGTAGACTTCCAGAGAGTGGGAGGGGGCAGGTGGAGGAGGGCAGCGGCTCCGTGGGCTCATTAGTGGTTGATGGAGGTCAGAGTTCTCTAGCATTTATTTAACTCTGCAAATTAGACCAGTTAATTTCCTGGGAAATGAATGTAGTCCTCTCATTGATCCGGGGAGTTGCCCCCTCTACCTGGAGTATGAAGGGGGCGGAGGCAAAGTTCTGCTCATTCCTAAGGCGAGGTCACCTTTTAACAACAGAGAAAGCCTTGATCATCTCTGCTTTTCTAATGTCCTCTAAATGTGGCCCTCGGAATGTTAATCTGTTAAATGTCTCCTTAATTAAAAAATGCAAATTGTGTGTTTGTGTATGCAATAAGAGAGAGATCATAGGGGCTCTCCTGAGGGGCAGAGCCTGAGGAGACCCACATGCCTAGCTACCTCATGAGGCTTCTGGGAGACTTGGCTAAGCACAAGCCAAGGGTGGGGGGCCAACCTCAAAGAAAGTAGGCATTAGAGTTCTTTAGGATAAACCACTAACGCACTGCATACCTGTCCCAGGTATGAATTAACCCTTCAGTGGCCCCAGCAAGGCTGTGCAGAACAGAGAGAGCTCAGACAGCTCTCCTCTACAAGGTAGAGCTGAAGCTCCAGCGGCACTCGGGGGTCTTAAGCCCACCTACCTATGCAGCACAGCCAACACACCCACATCCCCGAATCCAATGCTGACAAGGAGGGCCGAAACTTTCCAGTGATGGCTTTGCCCAAAGACCAGCTCCACGTCTGTCATGTCCCTTAATCACTGACTGTAGCCTGGCAACCCAAGTGCACAGCAAGGGTCATCTCCTGCCCCTCATCCTGACTCTGCTGAACTCATTGCACACCTGTCTACCTGCTATAATGGGGCCTCAGCAGCCAGACCCTCCTGACCCAATCCCTGCTCCTCCCTTGACTTTTGATGGCAAAGTTTATCCCAAGGAACAGCAGAACACAGTGCAAACGCACACAATATATGTAGCTGGGAGGCTGCTGCAGGTAACAGTCACCTGCTGATGTCATGTGTTGCCATCAGCTTCAGCTGTGAACTCGACACAAACTTATAGTCACCTAGGAAGAGAAACCCTCAACTGAGACACTGCCCAGATCAGATCTGTCTGTAATGGCTCTGGGGAATTTTCTTAATCATTAAGTGATGTAGGAGGGCCCAGCTCATTGTGGGTAATACCATCCCCAAGCAGGAGGGTCTGGGCTACACACACACACACACACACACACACACAACACACATACAGAGAGAGAGAGAGAGAGAGAGAGAGAGAGAGAGAGAGAGAGAGGAGAGAGAGATACACGTGTATGTATCTGTGTATCTGTGTACATGTGTATCTGTGTGTGTGTGTTTGTGTGTGTGTGTGTGTGTGTGTGTGTGTGTGTGTGTGTGTGTGTATAAAATAAATAGTTGAGCTAGCAAGAGGAAGCAAGGTAGAAAAACGAAACAGCATCCTCTATGGCCTCTGCCTCAGTTCCAGCCTGAGTACCTGCTCTGACTTCCCTTGATGATAGACTGTAACCTCCGAGCTACAAAAACTCTCCCCACAAGTTGTTCTTGGTCAGCGTTTTATCTTAGCAAGCAGAAGTTGCGTTATGTAGACCTGAAAGCCCCCTTCTGTCTGTCAACAATCATCATTACCTTAGTTAATTGTATATTTCTTTTTCTCATTGTTGAGGCCAAATTCCCAATAAGAAACAAGTTATGGGAAGTGTTCCTTTCAGCTCACATTTAAGAAGACATTCAGTGTACCATGACAGGGAAGACAGGGTGGCAGGACTTCTAAGTGTTCGGTCACTTTGTATCCACAGTCTGGAAAGCTACTGAGAAGGGAAGTGGGGCCATGCTGTGTGTGTTTGCACTCAGTGTTCTGATGTTCCTTGGGATAAACTTTGCCATCAAAAGTCAAGAGAGGAGCAGGGATTGGGTCAGGAGGGTCTGGCTGCTGAGGCCCCATTATAGCAGGTAGACAGGTGTGCAAGGCGTTCAGCAGAGTCAGGATGAGGGGCAGGAGATGACCCTTGCTGTGCACTTGGGTTGCCAGGCTACAGTCAGTGATTAAGGGACATGACAGACGTGGAGCTGGTCTTTGGGCAAAGCCATCACTGTGTGGAAAGCTTCGGCCCTCCTTGTCAGCATTGGATTCGAGGATGTGGGTATGTTGGCTGTCCTGCATAGGTAGGTGGTCTTACGAAACCCAATGCTCACCCCTTCATGACCAACTTCCTCCAGCCAAACTCTACTTTCCAAAGGTTCCACAACTTTCCAAAACAGCATCACCAGTGTGGAAACAAGTGTTCAAACACATGAGTCTGTGTGGGATAGTTCACATTCAAACTGTAACAACCAGCAGGTTGGGGTGCTCGCCAGGACTCTTGGGTTGGTCATCCCCAGATAGTCAGTGTGTCTGAAGGAGGCTGTCGGTACAGGGAAGACTGCTCAGAGCACTGTGACTTCCACGTCCTCTCAGCCTCCACGAAACCTTACTGGCCTCCATCTCTTCGTGCCCACTGCGATTACAAGTGTGTCCCACCATGCCCAGTCCAGCTCTCACATTTAAACTCTTATGTGAAGAGGCTTCAGGGCACCCAGCATGTGTAGGCCACATTTCATGTGTCAGGAAGACACTATGTGACTTCACTGTGTGTGGTTGGTAGGGCTGGAGACTTACTGGGTTCCTGGCATCAGGAAAAAGAGACTCTGTGTTTGTCTCTCAAGAGACATGAGGATGGGAGGCTTGTCTCGGGCCAGAGGATGCTTGGGAGCCTAGAGGACCCTGGCCCCTTGGGGTTTTGTGTCTGCAGTTTTGGGGATGGGGTTGGCACTTTGGCTAGGTGCAAACCAGGTGTTCTGGCAGAACTGCTGACTGCCAGCAGAGGGTCCCCGGGAAGCTCTGGCACTAACACTATCGCCACAGGCATGCTGCAAGTTTGTGAATGCAATCACCGATCTCTCTGCAGCTCTGTGACTGCACACCTTGAAGGCCTGGCTCCAGGGAGTCTGTGGGCTTTACTGGGAATTATGGGAACACTGGAACTGCCCCTCCCCTGCCTTTGGACTTTTAAACACACACACTTTCTCTAATGGGTTTGGCCTCACATTCCTGGGAGTCCCTACTCCCGCTACTCATGGGGCCTGGCTCCCACCAACTGTGATGGCATCAGAGAGGATCTTGTTGATGGTGGTCCATTCTGTGTCCTGAGTGGACTTCTGGTAACAGCCAGATGAGGAAAAAGACCTTCGCCTATATTCTTTGCTTAGAGGTATTAAGCGTGCTTTCCACAGCCATCCCTCTGCTACCTCTGATTTGTTTAGGAGGCTAAACAAATTGTTCAAAGCTCAGACTCCATGGTCATATCTTGAACAAGCAGATGATGGTGTTGACCCACAGGTAGGACATGGCTTGCCATGGGAGAGCTGCTTAGGATAGACACGTGATTCTTAGGAAATAAATGCCTAACAGTTGCTCGGATATGACAGGGGGTTTCAAGCCTCCTGGGTCCCACAGACTGCCTGGCCTGGCAGAGCAGGTCAATTTTAGCTTGCCTTAGCCTGATCTTAACTGAATTACCTCGTGCGGAGAGGATGAGCATTTCAGAGTTTCAGTGTGAAAACCAGAACTTGTGAGGGCTGTAGAGATTAAGCTTCTCCCTCCAAGAGGGTTCCAGGCATTCCGGGAAATCCTGGGGAGCCGCTGAGACTCTGGGTCTCCATGAGTATTCTGCTGTGGATTGTGGGGACTCGGATTAGGTCCTTCAGGGCAGAGTGTTTGCTTTGCTAGCTCATAAGCGAGAGTCATAAAAATGGCTTGTCTCCGTTTCCCTGGAGGAAAGACTCTATTTGATTTCAAGTGCAGCAAAGTCCCAGGTAAATACGAACCGTGTCATTCTTATGACCCCTCATCTCAGCCACCTTGGAACATTGCCAGGCACTGGATAGAGAAGCCATGAGGCACAGCGAGAGGCACGAAGGAAGGACATATGCCTGCCCCTCCTTCCTAAGGTGTCATCTCCAGGCCACCTGAGTGTCAGGGACAGGTTTACTGGCTTTGTCGTTGGGGTCCCGTCAGCAGCCATGCTATGGTAGACTTCAGTGGACTCGGTGCCTTCTAATGAGAATTTCACATCAAGAGATGAGAGGGAGGGTGACCTTGAGGTTCTGAGGAAGTCCCTTGCAGTGGTCTGCTAGAAGCAAATGGTTGCTTTGAACTCTCATATCTTCCCTGAAAAATTCATGTGCCCAAAAGCCTTAGAAGAAAAGGCAGATATCTTTGACTATAAAAATTAAAAGCACTGATGATCAAAAACACACCATTTAATTTTTACAGTAAAAAGAATAACTTAGGGGAAAATATTTAATGTATTTGAACGTTTCCTTAATAAATAAAGAGCTCTTCAAAAATAAATGAGAGCAAGACTAACCATTCAATTTGTTTGGGGCAGTGTGTTAAACAATGGCCAAGTGACACATACCAGTAGGGAAAGAAAGAGGGTTTATGTGATGTATACCAAAAGTGCAAAAATCATATCTGACCTGCTGTTTTACTAATGAGTGGCAAAGATTACAGTTAGAGCCTGGGGGTCTAAGGTGGCAACAGAGCTTTGTATACACAGATGGCTGATGGGAGTAGTCTGGGCTGTGTGTGTGTGTGTGTGTGAATGTATGTGTGTGCATGTGTGTATCTGTGTGTGCATGTGTATGTGTGTGTGCATGTGTATGTGTGTGTGCATGTATGTATGTGTGTGGTTGTGTGTGCATGTGTGTGGTTGTGTGTGTATTTGTGTGCATATATGTATATGTGTGTGCATGTGTGTGTATATATGTATATGTGTGTGTTTGTGGAAATGTATGTATGTGTGCTTATGTGTGTGCATATGTGTGCATGTGTGTGTGTGTGTAGTGTTCATGTGTGCGTGTGTGTGTGTGTGTGTGTGTGTGTGTGTGTGTGTGTGTAATTCACCTGTGGGTACAAGGAGCATATGCATGGTGGGTGTGTGGAAGCCAGAAGACCACCTCAGGTGCCGATCCTCAAGCCCCTTCCACATTGCATCTGAGACAGTCTCTACTGTCCTGCAATTTTGAAGGTTGACTAAGCTAGCTGGCCTGAAACTTCCAGGGTCTGGAAGCTTCCAATCTTGTCACCAACCCACCAGTCTCTGCTGGGATCTCAGGAGCACACATTGACAAGGAGGGAGTTTAATTCCATAGGTGACACAGAACTTGGTTTATAATCTCCTGTGAAGAAAACAAGGTCCCTAGACAATACTCAGTGGGACCACAGTTGTGGGAAAAAGGACTCTGGTCACGTGTGCATACATGGACATACACCACTTTGGAGAAGCCATTCCATAAAGGTGCATAGTTCTGGTGGTGCTGAAGGAAAGTGCTTAGCCGTGTCCAGGGAGCATGAGCTATTATCAGGACCCATATCTGACCCTGCAGAGAGCAAAGCATGTTGATTATTATAATTCTACCTTGGTGTCTGCCGAGTACTGCTTGCAGGATGCCCACCTCAGGCTGGAGGAGTGGGTCCCTGAATCCTGGCCCCGTCTCACCCATCTCCTTACAGAGCAGAGTTGGGTGTGCTTTGCCGTTTCCAAGAGAGAAGAGAAGCATCCCCGACCCCTGCTTTCTTCCTTACTTCTTCCTACCCCTGCTTTCTTCCTTACTTCTTCCATCTTTAACTGAAAGTTCTTCTCAGGGCACATGGAGACTCGGCCACTCACATGCCCAGACCTGGGTTATGTTTTGGAAGGAGCTGATAGCCACCAGAGCAGCTCGCACTTCAGCTGAGAGTGATTCAGGATATGATGGGAAGAGTACTGTGTATGGCTTCTGCTGCCTGAAGCCTAAGGCTTGGCCAAGACTGGGCAGCACTGCCTGGACAAGTCTGAGCCTGAAGACAAAAGCTCCTCCGGGGATCCCCTCTGCCTTCTTCTGCCCCAGAAAAAAAAAAAGCCTCCAAGTCTCACCATGATCTTAACATAGGTACCAGCTACAAACTTGTTTTTTTCTCACGGGAAACTAGATACAGAAACTAGCCATCCCATGAGATGGTGATCAAAGTCTCATGGCCTCCTGCAGTTCAGTGGCCCCTCTGTCTCTTGTGACACAGAACTTCCATATTGAAACTGTCCCCAAGGGACAAGGAGATGAGTGTTCCCACTTTCCTCTTATAGACAAGTTCCCCAGAGAGTTCTGGGATACTTTGGGGTACATCTGTAAAGCAAGCATCTAGAGAAAGGCACACACATTCCTCACAGCAGCAGAGGCTATCAGACACCATTCCCCAAATGATTGTGTCCCCACCATGCCTTGGGGCCCACATGCTGTAGGGGAAGGGCCTCTGCCAGGGCTTCAGCTGTGCTACTGACTCACAGGGGCTTACTGGCTACATGATACTTTGTCCAGAGCATCTTCCTCTTTACCACCCTCACCCCTGTGCAAGCACTAACCTCACCCTGGTGTTCTTCTCATGCCAGAGCATGGTAAGAAGCACACCAAGGTGACACCTAGGTCCCCATGTCTATGTCCTCTGGGCTACTTCCCTGAAACTGGAAAGCCTCCTAAGTTGTAGGCTGTGTCCCCAGCCACAGAGATGCTCCCTCTTTCTGACTTGAATATGTGTGGAAACACAGTGTTGGTATCGCTTACCTCCTGTGTACAAAGCCCTGGGTTTAGTCTGCAGCACCGTTAAAGACGGTGAGACTTGTCTGTCATCCTCGAAAGAAAGCGATAACAATATAAACCAGAAGGCTCCTGGTTCCTGGAACATGCACCAAGCACCACTTCCTCCCAGAGGGTCCTTAGCTCTGCCTTCCTGCTTGGCTAAGGGTTGAAGGTGGATTCTCTCTAAATCTTTTCAGCCTCCCCTATGCTCCCTTATGTAGCTGCCTGGGCTACAGCCCCCTCAAGCCTGTACAGGGTACGGGGGTCAGGCACAGTTTTAGCTCCCTTGCCGCCGCCGCCCCCCCCCCCAGGAGGGTGGTTTGTGGATGTTTTAGCATCTGCAGGACCCTGCCCTGTGCTGGTTTTGACTTTGCCCCTTGCCCCTTGCCCCTTGCCCCTTGCCCCTTGCCCCTTGCCCCTTGCCCCTTGCCCCTTGCCCCTTGCCCCTGGTACTAAGCACTTTCTTGCTTAGATTCTTGGCTCTCTCACTTCTCTCAGGTTGGATTTATCCTTCTTGTGAGTGTTCCTATCCCTGTCAATGCTGTGGATCCAGCCCATCTCTGACCTCCTGTGTAGGCAGATACCACAAGCTATTTCAGGCCAGACCTATGGTCACACAGCTGCTTCCAGGAAGCCTCTCTGCCCAGCGCTGGGAGGCTCCATCCCTTCACACACCAGTGTCCTGAAGGTTGGCCCTACACAGAGCCCCTCCCACCCTGAACTGCGGTGACCTCTTTTCTATGACTTCGATAGACATTTGCTTATTGGGAAAAGACAGGATCTTTGTACAATCTTCAGTCTTGGATTTTGGAGAATAGTAAGCTGTTCAGAGGTGGTTTAGCAATTCTAATAAAGAAAGAAAACAAAATAAATAGTCAAGTGAACTGCCTTCATGCGTGCATACGTATGCACGCACATTCACATGCACTTGCCTGGGCTGGCAAGCCAGGCAGATTCACTTTTCTTGGACATTCAGCCAAATGCAGGTCATCAAACCTTCAGGTTAGATGTTTCAGAGTGTGGCTCTGTTCATTGGAGGTGGTCACAGGACAATCAGAGGTGAACAAGGTCTAGGTTAGGAGGGTAGACACTGCTGGCAATACATGTTTCACAGCCAAGTGCTGAGAAGCAGGCCTGGGCATCTGGGAGCAGGTGGAGGCTGAGAGAGCTGGAGAGTGGGGTCATAGGCCATCTCTGCCACCAGAAGCCACATGTGTCCCTGGGCAGAGCTGGAGAGTGGGATCATAGGCTTATCTCTGCCACCAGAAGCCACATGTGTCCCTGGGCAAAGCTGGAGAGTGGGGTCATAGGCCATTTCCGCCACCAGAAGCCACATGTGTCCCTGGGAAGACATTCAAAGCAGGTGTATCATGGTGCCAAGTTTATTGTCCTGGTAGCAGCTCAGCATAAACTCGGGCTGGCTTGAAGGTCAATTGTGGACACAGGTCCATGGAGCTCTTCTGCCTCTGTTAGCGTTGTGCAATGCCTTCTTCCAGAGCTTAGGAATGGAGCTACTGGGAAGCCACTGGGAAGTGACCCATTTGGAAAGTGTCTCAGGGTAACCAGGGACAACAGGGAGCTTGTACCAACTTGATCCTCCAAGAACCTGGAAAGGCATTCTGTCACACAGCAGAAAGGCATTCTGTATATGAGATGGATCCCCCAGGTAGGGCAGTCTCTGGATGGTCTTTCCTTCCATCTTAGCTCTGAACTTTGTCTCTGTAACTCCTTCCATGGGTATTTTGTTCCCCATTCTAAGGAGGAACGAAGTATCCACACTTTGGTCTTCCTTCTTCTTGAGTTTCATGTGTTTTGCAAATTATATCTTGGATATTCTAAGTTTCTGGGCTAATATCCACTTATCAGCGAGTGCATATTATATGTGTTCTTTTGTGATTGGGTTACCTCACTCAGGATGATATCCTTCAGATCCATCCATCTGCCTAAGAATTTCATGAATTCATTGTTTTTAATTGCTGAGTAGTACTCCATTGTGTAAATGTACCACATTTTCTATATCCATTCCTCTGTTGAGGGACATCTGGGTTCTTTCCAGCTTCTAGCTATTGTAAATAAGGCTGCTATGAACATAGTGGAGCATGTGTCCTTATTACAAGTTGGAACATCTTCTGGGTATATGCCCAGGGGAGGAATTGCTGGATCTTCTGGTAGTACTATGTCCAATTTTCTGAGGAACTGCCAGACTGATTTCCAGAGTGGTTGTACCAGCTTGCAATCCCACCAACAATGGAGGAATGTTCCTCTTTCTCTACATCCTCGCCAGCATCTGATGTCACCTGGATTTTTTATCTTAGCCATTCTGACTGGTGTGAGGTGTAATCTCAGGGTTGTTTTAATTTGTATTTCCCTGATGATTAAGGATGTTGAACATTTTTCAGGTGCTTCTCAGCCTTTTGGTATTCCTCAGTTGAGAATTCTTTGTTTAGCTCTGTACCCCATTTTTAATAGGGTTATTTGATTTTCTGGAGTCCATCTTCTTGAGTTCTTTATATATATTGGATATTAGTCCCCTATCTGATTTAGGATTGGTAAAGATCCTTTCCCAATCTGTTGGTGGCCTTTTTGTCTTATTGACAGTATCTTTTGCCTTACAGAAGCTTTGCAGTTTTATGAGGTCCCATTAATCAATTCTCGATATTACAGCACAAGCCATTGCTGTTCTGTTCAGGAATTTTTCCCCTGTGCCCATATCTTCGAGGCTTTTCCCCACTTTCTCCTCTATAAGTTTCAGTGTCTCTAGTTTTATGAGGAGTTCCTTGATCCACTTAGACTTGACCTTAGTACAAGGAGATAAGAATGGGTCAATTGTCATTCTTCTACATGATAATTGCCAGTTGTGCCAGCACCATTTGTTGAAAATGCCGTCTTTTTTCTACTGGATGGTTTTAGCTCCCTTGTCAAAGATCAAGTGACCATAGGTGTGTGGGTTCATTTCTGGGTCTTCTATTCTATTCCATTGATCTACCTGTCTGTCGCTGTACCAGTACCATGCAATTTTTATCACAATTGCAAACCCAGACACTATTGCATATGTCAGAAAGTTTTTGCTGAAAGGACCCTGATATAGCTGTCTCATGTGAGACTATGCCAGTGCCTGGTAAATACAGAAGTGAATGCTCACAGTCATCTATTGGATGGAACACAGGGCCCCCAATGGAGGAGCTAGAGAAAGTACCCAAGGAGCTGAAGGGGTCTGCAACCCTATAGGTGGAACAACAATATGAACTAACCAGTACGCCCAGAGCTCATGTGTCTAGCTGCATATGTAGCAGAGGATGGCCTAGTCGGCCACCAATGGGAAGAGAGCCTCCTTGGTCTTGCAAACTTTATATGCCCCAGTACAGGAGAACACCAAGGCCAAGAAGTGGGAGTGGGTGGGTAGGGAAGCAGGGCAGGGGAGGGTATAGGGGACTTTTAGGATAGCATTTGAAATGTAAATGAAAAAAAATATCTAATAAAAAATAGGGAAAAAAAAGGAAGGTCATTCTGCCCCCCATCTAGCTAGAAGTACGCTGTCCCCTCCTCTTACCTGGCCATGCCTCGTCTCTCCTGGGAAGGTGCTTTTGCTCACCTCTTTTCCCAGTTAGGCCTCAGATCAACTGCTGGAAGAGTGTCAGGCTTAGGCTCTGCTCACAGGTACCTGGGTGGCTAGGCCAGTAGTGAGATTTAGAGAGCAGAGATGCACAGGAGGGTTTGCCTGTCGACCCAGCAGCACAAGGCAGTTTCCTTCCTTTACACAGCCCTCTGGGTCTTAGCTCCCTCTTCTCAAAACAGCTTCTCCCCTGCCCCAGCCACCACCCCACCACCCCTGTGACCAGATCTTTCTCCTATAAATGGATCCTGGACCTATACCTCCAGGGAGGATCCCATGGGACCTCGGGGAGACTGATACATCTCTCTCTGGAGTCCTCATCCCCTTGAGGGTTCCACGGCTGATTTAAGAGCCTGGGTGATATTGAGGGAAATAGGAGTTAAAGGATGGGAGGGTGAACCTGAGTTTAGGGTTCCCCAATAGAGACTGGTCTTCTTCAACTCGGTCTACAGACGTCAGGCTTTCCCTAAGGAACAGGTAAGGAGCTGTCGGAGCTCTGGCAGTGATGGACTTTAGCTGAGAAGAGCCAAGTGTGTTGAGGAGAGCTTGCCATCACTCACAGAGCCATGACAGTGAAGCTTGCGGAGCCCCTCCCCCATCAAACCCAACCCAAGTCAGTCTCATTGGCCAGAGCCCCAGAGATGGATGTGTTTTGCTGTTTACTTGGTGAGGAGCAGGCTTCAACTCAAAGAGGTCAGGCAGCAGCCAAGGTCATAGAGCAAAGAGGGTCAAAGGTAGGGGGAGGTGTCTTCTCTATCTGTTCTGGCTACTATGGCAAAACCCTTTAAGGCCAACCATTTTAAAAGATAAGTGTTTATTGATCAGTATTATAGTTAGACAAGGTCAAGGGGCCAGAAGATGCACTGTCTGAGGTGGGCTTCCCTCTGCTTTGTAGATGGTGCCATGTTTCTAAGCAGGAAGATGAGGAAACCTCTTAGGTCTTCTTCACAGTACATGGGACCTTGTCCCTAGCCAGGCCTGGTTCCTGCACTCTGCCTACTTTCTCCATTCTGTCCAGGTTTGAACTCCCTGGTGATTCCTCAGGGAACATCGAGAGAGGGGTAGAACTTGTCAGTGTGATTTATTAGTCATCTTCCTGGGGACAGTGCTGTCAAGGGCCACCTTGCAGCACAGGGATTACCATGGTCCCCAAAGAACAGCTTGAGTAACTGGCCAGCAGGTGTCCAAACCTGACATGACTTATTCATGGTACTGATAGCCACCTTTTGTGTAGCATTGAAATGGAACATTTAAAAGTTTAAAATATCAGATCCCTGTGGGTAGAACCTGTGAAGGCGTCCTGTCTAGGTTATTCTTAAATTTTGAAGCAAAGGGACTATAATTACTTGCGACTGTCCTCTGTGAACATCATGGCTTGACTACATGGGCCGCAGACAGAGCTGCTGATGGTCCCAAATTGGCTGGGCCATTAAGAAAGAAATCAATCTGACTACAGTGACATTTGTCAATGGTCCACACCCTGTTCCTGCTGACTCTATGCAAGTGCTGGCTCTAAACCACACTGAGTTGCTGAGACAGGAGTTAGAGTCATTAGCCCCTGTAGCCGGGAGATCACAGCATTCATACACAGATGCCTGTCCCCTCCACAGAGACATCCCCAAGACGAGGTAAGTAAGATCCCTTCTGCGGTCAGTTTTGTCCAGAGAGGGCTGGCTGGGAGAAAGGTGAGCTGGTGGGGAAGTTAGCCCTCCCCTCCAATCTGAGCAAGTACAACTGGATTTCTTGGCTTCCTACCTGAAGCCTGGAAGTACCACCTGGTCCACAACACTGTCTTAATTATGAGTGACTCACCCATTCAGTTGTTATACTGCCTACCACCACACAGATCTCTCCTCAGAGCCCTTTCTCTCCTAGCATCTGTTCTGCAATCCAGCACACAATCACTTGCAAGTCCATTTACATCTCCTGTGCGGAAGACCATGTTACGACCATGGTTCGGTCTCCTTCCATCGGTGCTGAGCTCACATACACAGGAGGCCCTCCGTGTTTGTTAGGAGGATCCAGTGCCTCCTGTAGCCCAAATCTATAGATATTTAGCCAGGACTTGCTTGCTTTGGTGGGTTGAGTATAGGGAGGCTCTGTCAGAGACTCCAGGCTGGCTAATGACTGAGTCAGGTCACTGTCAGAATCCCTGAGGGCCAGTCGACACTGTCATATTATTCTCCCCTGGAAATTACAGAGAAGAGCTCTAAGCGCGGCCATTGCCGTCTTTCCACAGCAGCATCACTCCCCAGGGGAGGCTCATCATCCCAGATCACAGGAAAGAGCAGCAGACGTTCCAGCAAAGACAGAGGTCCGAGTGAGGAGATTCTGCCCATAGTCTAGATGATTAGCAAGAACGGACCGGATCCACTGGCTTCCGTGCTCCTCAGGGCTCATCTCTCCTTCACTGTGATGTTCACAGCAAGGGTTTGAGAGAGAAGGTCTGGGTTGGAGCTCCATCCTCGCTGTTCCTTAGTCATCTGGCCCTGAACAAGCACATCATCTCTGAGGGACAGGCCTTTACTGTGAGTGACACTCTGTTAGGCCATGGTTGCAATGATGACATGGTACTGGTGATTGTGGTGGTGGTGGTGGTGGTGGTGGTGGAGTAGAAGACATGTTAGAGGTGGAGATGATAGTGAAGGAGGAGGTGGTAGTCATTGTGCTGGTGGGGTTAAAGAACATGGTGGAGATGGAGGTGATGGTGGTCGTGGAGATGGTTAAGATGGTGAAGGAGATGGCAGTGGTAGTGGAGGACATGGTGGAGGCCATAATGAAGATGATAGTGTTGGTGCCTATGATGGTGGTGATAATAATAATCTGAGGATAAGATAATGGTGATAAGTTGGCGAGCATGGTCATTATGGTAAGGACCACAGTGATTCTGCTGCTGGTGGTCATGGTGACGGTGATGGTGGTGATGCTGATGGTGGTGATAGTGACTATGGAGATGACAGTAGACTGATGATAATGAAGTTAGGATGAAGATGATGCAAGGATATCGATGGCAATGATGGAGGTGACTGTTCCTGCAATGTCAAAGATAACGGGATGAAAATGGTTGTGACGATTGTGTCGTTGATGGAGATGTTAGCCATCCTGGTGATAAAGAGAATGATGGCGTTGATGAAGATTGTCAAGAAAGGATTGGGACAGAAGTGGCTATAAGATAAGGATTCGATGAAATTGGTGATAATGATGACAAAGAAGATGGTGATGATGAGGGTGAGGTTGCCATGATGATGACGACACTGATGACGGGGTTGATAATGACAGTGGAGAAGATGATGGTGACGATGATGTTAAGGATGAGGAGGAAGGTCAAGGATGTCAAGGATAGCAGTGACCATACAGGTCATGCAGGTGATGATGATGATGATGATGATGATGATGATAGCATTGGTGGTAGTGATGCTGGTGGTGGTGGTGGTGGAGGGGATGATGATGGTAATGACAGTGGTGTTCACGATGGCCATGATCTGACTCCTGAGTCCAGCCCGGTGATCTCTTCCACATTCACATGTGCATGTATTCACATGTGCACACATTCACATGTGCATGCACAGTCAAATCCCTTGACCTTGGTTCACACAAATCCCTTGTCCTTGTCTGTGAAGCACTGCCTCTCATCTGTGGCCGTTATGGTCCACATGTTTTCCACTTATTGCAGCCATGGCTCCCACTTATGGGTTTCTCTGCTCTCTCCTGTGCCAAGGATGTGCTTGGCTGTGAGCACAGGCGCTCTGCTTCCTTCTTTCCCTGGTAATTCTGTGAGGCGTGAGTTTCTGCCCTGGGGTTTTTAGTTTTCTGTGGCTGTGGGGGGTTAATTAGTTTGGTTTCTTCACAATAGCATTTACAGTTTTTTTATTAACTGGGCAGATGCTCAAAAACCTTCCTTGCTTCCTCAGGATCTTCTGTGCACTCTGAATGACAGGCCTTGGTGGGACTGCAGAGTTCCAGGACCAAGGAGAGCCCGGCATTGCTGGCACAGCCCCTTTTTATCTCAGAAAAAGAGGTCCAGGGCTTAGTGTGCCTTCTTGGTCTGATCAAGGACTGGCCTATGAGTCACCATGAGCCTAGGGCTGGGCCGCTCTTCTGCTGCAGACCCAGCTACAACCTTGACAAAGCCCCTGTAATCAGGATTCTTTAGGGAGGATGCTTGGAGAGACTGTCAAGAAGAAATTTGGGGGTTTAAAATCAGCAGAAAGGACTGAAACCCCCAGGGGGTTGTGTTCTGTTTCGGTGCAGCTGGGTGCCGAACAGAACTCAAGCAGGAGCTTAAGGGAAGGACCAGGCAGCCAGCTGGTTTATCATCAAGTGTGGGGACTGGAGAACACACCAGGATGCCAGGGGTCCATATACATCTCTTGCCCTTTCTCCTGCCAAACTGTCACCCCTTCCTGATTCTCCCTGACCCCCAACCTAGATTCAGTGCTCCCCCCTCCTTCATCGTGTCTTCCCTCACCCTCCAGATGAGACCAATCTCTACTGACCATTTCCTGTATCTTTGCTTATAATAGCCAGCGCTTGCCCAGCACAGAGATAAAAATTGAAATTGAAAAGAAAAGTCTGCTCAATTATACTAATGGTTCCCCAGAATACACTTATTCTTTTAAATGTTGATCTATCCTGACGGCCAAAATGACATTGGGAGGCTGAGAATTCTGGAGAAAACCTCACCGGGCACTTCCCATGCCCATAGGCCCCGCAGAGGACGGCTGTTTCTGGAGCTAACGCCCAGTGATATTCATGGATGCTGCACAGGAAAGCTACATGCATCCATGACAGCCAGGACACGAAGCCAGGGCAAACCAAGATGTCCCCGATGGGACGGGCACAGCCATCATGCCATGACCCTGTGGTGACACTCTGCGAGAGACCTCACACACAAATCTCTCCTTGAGAGCTGCAACAGAGACTCATGAAAATGTTGCCAATTCATATCAACAAGACCATTTCTGATACCATTTATATGATGCTTAAAAAAAATCTTCAAATACTTATTTTGTTTATGTTCGGGAATAGAACTGGGAGTATGGACAGACATGCAGACTGATTTCCAAGTGGAAGTTTCCACCATGGATGAAGGGACCAGCTTAAGGACTGTGGGAAAACAGTCATTCTTCCCCTAAGGCATAATGGTTTCTGAAAGTCTGGGCAGAGATGGGAAGTGTTCTTCCTTACTTTCTGATTTAGGGATATGTACATGGAAGTGTGTGTCTGTGTGTGTCTGTGTGTGTGTGTTTGTATGTGTGCATGTATGTGTGTGTGGTCTTGCATGCATGTGTGTGTGTGTGTTTGTGTGTGTGTGTGCATGTATGTATGTGTGCTCTTGCATGCATATGTGTGTATTTGTGTGTGTGTGCATGTATGTGCGTGTGCTCTTGCATGTACATGCATGTGTTTGCATGCCCATGCTCTTGCATGCACATGTGTGCATTTGTATGTTTCTATGGACCTAAACATTTCATAGAGCTGGTCCAGTCGTGGGCTTGATAAAGAGATGGCCACAATGATTTTCACCTAACCCATATCCAAAAAGTATAACTCTTGGATCCAGATAAAACCAATGCCAGGTACTGAGGCGTGAGGAGGTTACAGGGCTGTGGAAACTGACAAGCATTCTGCCATCTTCTTGCCTTTGTGTTGTTCTGTGATGGAGGCTAACGGGTGTTTCCCCAAGCTGGGATCCCTGCAGGGCACAGCCCACAGTCCATGTCTTAGTAAGGTGCATATTCTGCTGGAATTGAGAAGCACTTCCCCACTACCTGCTAGCCGGATGTAGCTTTGCATCCCACGTGCAGTAGCCAGTGCAGGAGGGTGGGCGGGAGGGAGAGGCCCTACAGGAGCAGGCCCCGCCACGGGTTATTGGCTTGCCCATTCCAAGTGCCACCTCGTTGCTTTCAAGTTCCTTTTATGAACAGGAGGGGTATTACTGTGCATAAGATGAGTTAATTAAGGAATTATAATTCCCAGAAAGCCTCTTTGACATAATTTTAAAACCCAGGTAGGTGTAATCCCATCATTGGGAACCTTAAATGGAACAGGAGGCTTGAGATGCCGTTCTGACTGGGTGAAGCAAGCAATCCTATCAGCAAGGTGGGGCTGGGGAGGGAGAGCTGTCTGAACAGAGGAATCTGGAGAGCAGACCCAGGGTGAGGGACAGCTCACAGCTCTGAGCCTGCGCAGAACACTGAGGTACCAGGAGACAGTGAGCATATGGATGGATCACCCCAGCCAGGCGCCTCCCAATATCAGGCCACTGCCTATACACACGGCTGCCTACCGTACAGAGGTGCCCCTGTTTCGGGAGCATAGGGAAAGGTCCAGCATCCACGGCTGCTGCTGTGGCGGCTCCTCCCCGAGGTAGCTCTGTGAACCTTCCACATGGGATCCTGTGGTGATTTATAATGAACTTGTTCCTGTTCATTCTAAAACAATGGGTGGAAGGAGCAGGCGCATCCAATCTTTTGACTTTGTAACAGGACGTTAGTTCACACTTGAGAACCACAAAATCAAGTTACAAAAAAAAAAAGAAAAGGAAAAAAAAGGCATGAACCAATCTTGTAAAATTTTAAGTAAGTTCATGGGTTTGTGCTGTGTTACCCTCGGAGTTGCCCTTGGCAGCATGCGGTGCACACGCCTTGGATCGACACACCTTGTGGAATGATGGTTTCTTGGCCTCTGAGGTCTGTGCTTAATTCTTTTGGTATAAAGCCCTGGATAGTGTGCAGAGAATTCAGCTCTAATGTTCGGTCTGCTAAGGACTAGGTTCATCGAGGCCTCGTGAACAAGTGTGACTGTTCCATCGGCAGAAAGCAGGGCTTCTGGGACAGCACTGCAAGACCCTTCCTTCTCTAGACTGTCCCCTGCTAGCCTCCTCGGCAGCCTGTCTTACTAGCTGTGGAGATGAGATGATTCTGTAACTCTTCAGCACCAAGCAAAGGCTGCTGTAATGGCTCCAAGAACATACCTGGTTCCCAAGGCCATGCAACTTAAAGTGTCAAACTCTGTTGGAATTTAGACAGAAGGGAGTAACCCTGGGCCTCCACATAGATCCTAACTCAATCTCAGCATGTTAGCCTTATATCCATTTGTACTTATCATCACTTCAAATATAAACTTGGGGGAGAAATATGTGACTCTATAACAAAAACAGTAGTGTCGTGTGGCCTAATATTAAACAAATCTGGGCATTGAGTGTGGGACAGTTAAAACCCGGCACACCTGTTCTACCGCGGTGTCAGAAAAAGAACGCTGGTTTCCCCTGGTTTCCCGCACCACTCAGCTCTTCAGATAAAAGAGCAAGGAGGGAGCTGGGACTGGAGGTTCTTCACAGCTCGAGAGCTGGCAGACACGGAGAGGAGGACGCCGTGATTGCAGAACACAGGCGCTCTCTCCTCAGATGATAAACACCTTTGTTGATTAATTGTCGTGTGCTATTAATAGGAAGCTGAGTAATCGCGGTGATTGGCAGAAGATGGCTGGCCCATCTGCTTACTGCATCCTAATGGCTGCTCACAGTGCAGAATGTGCAGGGTGGTGGGGCAGCAGGCTGCATGCAGCAGGCCTTGCAGATGCAGACCCTGGGCTGGAGGCCCTAAAATCCAGCACCACTCCTGCACCCGTCACAAGGGCTGAAACTATGGATGCAAGCACACACTAAGGCCTGGCTGTTTGACTCAGGAGGGAGATAGTCGGCATGCTCTTTAAAAAGGGCCGTGGTTAGCAAGGCCCGATGACCTACAGAATATGGTGTATTGGGCCTGAAGAGTTCTGGGGACTTTACTTTCTGGGAGGGCACTGGGCAAGAAGTTGAGACCAGGGAGTTCTGACTATTCATCCTGCCATGGTAGGCAGAGATGGACTGTGATCCTGCCAGGAGGGACATCCCTGCTCTCCCAGAGCCCACGCTGTGGGAACTCCAGTGATGTAGTCAAGGGATTCGAGATGAGAAGTCTGTGTTCCCAAATTCTAGGTGGTCGCTAGGACAGACAGAAATAACATCTGTAATGGTGGATATTGGTCCACTTGGCGGGATGTAGAAGCACTGGGAGACAGACCTTCAGGCATGCGTGTGCAGGGCTACCTAGAATGGGTTGAGGTGGGAAGGCCCACCCTGAGTGCGGGACACACCATTTTCTGGGCTGGAGCCTTGAACTGAATAAAAAGAGGAGGCCAAGCACTGCCTTCTTCTCTGCTTCCTGGCTGGAGCAGTGTGGCCAGCTGCCTCATGCTTGGCCACAGTGCCTTCTTGCCAGGGTGGACAGTGCTTTAACACCGAGCAAGGATCCAGCCTGCCTTGTTTGCTCCTTCCTTCCTTCCTTCCTTCCTTCCTTCCTTCCTTCCTCCCTCCCTCCCACCCTCCCTTCCTTCTTCCTTCCCTTCCTTCCTCCCTTCCCTCCTCCCTTCCTTTCTTCCTTCCTCCTTCCCTCTCTCCCTTCCTTCCTTCCTTCCTTCCTTCCTCCCTCCCTCCCTCCCTCCCTTCTTCCCTCCCTTCCTCCCTTCCTTCCTTCCTCCCTCCCTCTCTTCCTTCCTTCCTCCCTCCCTCTCTCCCTTCCTTCCTCCCTCCCTCCCTTCCTCCCTCCTTTCTTTCTTTCTTTCTTTCTTTCTTTCTTTCTTTCTTTCTTTCTTTCTTTCTTTCCTTCCTTTCTTCCTTCCTTCTTCCTTTTCAGAATTTCATCAGAGCAACAGGAGGAAAGCCACTAGTACATCTTAAATAAATATTGTCTCCTTCCATTTAAACAAACGGATATGAGGAATTGAAGCCTCCTCCATCTATGCTTTTGAAACTACCCTCCTGTGGCCTAATGAGGTCAATGGCTTCTCTGCTCCACACTGGTAGTAAGGGACGTGGCCCGTTCATATTTATCTAACATTTCTGGACACTTTCTGTTAAGTGATGGGCTCACGGTGTCCCATGGGACCTTCAAAGATCCTGTTAGCTGTGGACGCGAGCACCACAGCTGGAGAGGAGGCCTTCCATGTGATCTCCTCTGGGGAGTCCTCTTGCTCAGCAGATGCACTGTGGATGAGTTGGTGAATTTCTGCCACATGTCCAGAAATTGGACAAAAAAATTAATTAAGGTAAAAACTCAGGTTAGTGGCCCTGACCCCCCCCCAAATTAAAAAAAAAAAAACAGTAACTTTCATTCAGATTTATTCATGAGATTGGCTGGAGGCCAAGAACACAGAAAGAACAATGTTGAGTTAGAATTTTTTTTTAGTTAAGTGAGAAGGTGAATGTGCTTGTGTGCGTGGGTTGTGTTTGAGAACAGAGAACCGAGATCCTGGCCAATGCTTGTCCTGCATCTAGGGAAACAGTTTCTATGGGGCTGAGATATGAGAGCAAGAGTGTAGACACCCATTCCCCTGTCCTATCACCCAAAGACAACATGGCTCTTCACGGGACCCCTAATTCAACATGGGTCTGGGGAAGTCGTAGCAGCAAGAATTGAGGTTCTGGAGCTTGGGTGGCATAGAGCAGTCCGTGTCTGTCCCACGGGCATGCTGCTGCAGACTGGCACCATTTCCTTCCTTGTCACAGGTCACAGGGCAGCACAGTGGGCTTGTGCAAGAGAGGTAGAGAGTGCAATGGCTCACTCTCTGTCCTTCCTTCAGAGAGGAAAGCCCCAGCGGCTGCCGAGCAGGAACTTGAAGGCTTAGGAAATAGTGTAGTAACAACTGAGACAAGAAGAGAGGGGAGGCTTGGACGATGGCAAGGAAGACCTGGCTCTGGCATCCAGCCCTGCAAAGGAGCAGGGCTCGGCACCCAACCGAGGTAGGGGTGGGGAGCCTCAGAGCAGCCTTTCTCAGGAGCAGTGCCAAAGGGAAGCTGTTGGGGGATGGGTCATCAGAGCAATAGCAGTGTGCGGTCAGAGTGACAGCCAAGTCCTCTACTGCCACGTGGCAGATTACAGCCACTTCTTGGCCTTGTGTGGCAGGAGCCAACTCGAGTGGATACAGACACGTTAGCCAGTCTGGTCCCTCACCGCTGTCCCACAGACCACGGATGGGGCTTTGCTGTCCCCAGCATGCAGAAGCCTGTGGGAAGCCACACCTCACGGTGTTGCCCACGGCTTCATTGGCACTCCGTGGTCCCTCAGCCTGGGATGCTTCAAGCTTTATTCAGCTCTCGTTCTTTTTCTGTTCATTTTTGTCTTATGCAGTGCTGGGGATTGAGCCGAAGGCCTCCACATGCTAACACACACCCTACCACAGAACTACCTCCCCAGTGTGAGTCCTGATGTCATAGACTTTCTGACTCAGCAATCAGTTCTGAACGTCATGCCCCGCCCGTGTGACCTTGAACCTGAAAGAACTATTCCTCAGTCTGGTGAAATACTTCCCAGTGTGTCAGTGATAGTTCTGTGTGGTGTGTGTGTGTGTGTGTGTGTGTGTGTGTGTGTGCATGTGCGTGTGTGTGTGTGTGTGTGTGTGTGTGTGTGTGTTAGTGGTGTTGGTGTGTGTTAGTGGTATGTGTGTCCGTGGTCTGTGTGTTAGTCGTATGTGTGTTAGTAAGGGGTGTGTTAGTGGTATGGGTGTGTGTATTAGTGGTGTGTGTGTTAGTGGTGTGTGTGTTAGTGGTGTGTGTGTATTAGTGGTGGGTGTGTGTTAGTGGTGGATATGTTAGTGGTGTGTGTTAGTGGTGGGTGTGTTAGTGGTGACTGGGTTTGGGGAATGGCTATTTGAACACACACCCATAGCTTTCCTGGTATGCAGGTACGTCGCCTTCTTCTCTGACTTCTAATCATTCTTCCTTCAATTTTGCTTAAAAAGAATTAGAAGAAAAAAAAACCTGTGAGCACATTTCTCTCTTTGGGCTTTCCCAGAGAAGGGGGGAGTGTAGCAGGATGCCAGCTCCCACGCCTCTTCCTGTGGTAACTAAATATAAATATCTGTGACAAATCGCAGAAGGAATCGTTAATGACAGCTGTCCGTGTTATTTCCAATGGATTAGACCTTTGTGGCCCCCGCTCTAGTACCGAACTTGGAGACAGACGTCTGAGGTGATTTTAATTCGTCACCTACCTGGACACACACGGCCCTGAGTCAGGATTACCAGGCAAAATGAGTCCAGCTGGAGTGTCTGTTAGATGGGGGCTCCCTCCTTTGCCTGGTGACAGCTGGTAGGATTTTCTTTTTTAAAAATCTGGATATGACCTCAGCCTCCTTAGTATCAGCTGGTTTTGACTGGCAGTTGTGTGGCCCCAAAGCTAGGCATAGAACAGGGCTACCCCTGTTGTGTCCGGTCTGATGGTCACAGTGACATGGAGTCTCTCTTCCACCTTCTGGCATTATCACATGACTTTGTCTACAGAGTTTCCCTGAAAACTGAGTAAGTATCTCCTACAGAAGTAATCACAGGATTAAAAGCTCGTGTTTTAAGTAAGTTTGTGGGATTTTGTCAAATCTGTAGCTATCCTGGGAAGCACAGGAGTCAGGAACACCTCCAAGAGTGCACAGTTAGGCCAGAGCTTTTCATACTTGCAGGGAAGACTGGAAACTCACAAAGTTCCCATAGCGAATACTTTTACTGCCCCTGGGACGCCATGACTTCTGACGGCTGGCCCTGTTTCCATCATAAAACTGCACACTTCTACCTTTGAACTCTGTGGGGAAAGAGTAGAGGGCCAGCGGTTTTCTTGGCTGTTATCCTTCCCAGCGTGTGCTTTTAATTACATCAGTAGATTCAGTTGTCTTGGGGCTGATTACCCTCAACTGAGACATCATCCCCTAATGGGAGGAGAAAGAGAGAGGCTCACGAGACTCAGAAAGCTAAGAAAACTTAACAGGCTCAGGAAGAGCATCAGAAAACCGTTACCCAGGTTATGAAAGCAGTGATAATTTTGGTGTGGGGGTCACCCTAGTGGAACAGCCTACGTGTCGTACATGGGACTCCAGGGATGCAGCCCTTCTGAGTCACCCACACTTCTGTAAGTAACCCCAATAAGCTCACTCACTGGCTCACTAAACTAGATTTGGATACAATAGTTACTTTGGTTTGCTGTTTGTGTCTCCGGTGACTGGAGATCTGTTCACATCTCTCCAGGACATTACTCAGCCACCTGCTAGCACACTTTATTTAGATTGTGGCAGAGGCTCCACTTGGCTTTTGAGAACCACAGCACCAGTCTGCATGCCCTGCCGCAGTCTAGACTGTGCTCTACCCGTCCAGCATCTCCACCACTTGGTATTTTGAGCTCTTGGATGCCAGACGGAGGAATGCTATTCTTTTTGTTGTTTTGTTTTAATTTTTATTCTTCCAGCGACTGGCAGAGTGGATCACCCGATGCTTTATATTGACTCTTTCTATTTCTATGCGGGCGTCTTAGCTTTACTTCCTGCTGCTGTGATAGAATACCCTGTCAAAGTGAACATAAGAAAGAAAGAGTTTACAGCTCACGGTTCCAGGTTGTAGTTCCTGTCACTTCAGAGAGGTCAAGGCTGTGTCCCAGCACATCCACCCACTGTCAAGAACGATGAAGTAATGCACGCTAAAGCTCTGCTTTCTTTCTCCAACATCATGTAGTCCAGCGTATCCTGCCCAGGGAATGGTGCCACCCACAGTGGACAGGTCTTCCAACTTCAGTTAACTAAAAAGAGACAGTCCCTACAGACATGCCCGTAGGCCAACCTCATCCTGATGAGTCTCCCTCCTCAGGTGGTTCTAGACTATCCGACTATCTAGACTATCAAACTGACAATAAATTAACACCCACCATCACAGTATAAATGTGTCTTCTTATTGATTTGAGGATATTCTTTATATATTCCAAATCACCTCATGTGGCACTTACTTCCTTATGGTCACTCAGCTGTTTGGCCTTTCCTGTTCTTAGCTCTGCCACTGAACAGTGTCTAATGACCTCATGTCCTGTGCATGTGTGACCCTGAACAATAAACAGTTTTGTTGTGCCTTCGCATCTGGCACAGAAGGTTGGGACCCAGGAAACCTCAGTAAAGAAATTGCGCTTCTCCCTGCCCGTGCGTGCGTGAGTGCGTGCGGCATTCAGGACTCCCAGATATCTCTGTGGGACTCCATCACTTCCCTCTTCCCTCCTCCATGTTTGGAGTGAATAGAAGGAGGCTTTCTTGGTGCCCACAGTTTCTGACTCCCAACATGGCTGTCTCTTGCACACTGCCCCTATGCCTGGCCATGTGTCACTCCAGGGTCAGCTCCAAGTCCTGGATTTTCATAGCTTGTAAGTGACATATCTATTTACCTCCACAGACAATGCCAGGCTGGGGTGAATGCGGAACTCTCAAGGTTACAGGTGCCAATGCTTGGGGCAGTGAAGGCACCTGAGGTGGTGGCCCATCTCCCCGAAGCAGCCTGTCTCCTGACTTAACATTTCCTCTTCCATTAAAATTAATTTCACAGTCTCTGGCAACGCGCCAGGCCATCGCGGATTGCGTAATGGCTGCGGCTCGGGCTGTAAATCCATTCCACCGCCGTTATCAAACTCATTACCTTGTAAACTGCCTTAATATACTGAGGCTCCTAGGAAGACAGTCTTCCTGTAAGGTGAGATTGTATTCCACAGCCCTGAGAGTGGACGCCTTTCAAATTAATCACTTCTTGAAGCCTGCCTTTTAATTCAGATAAATTCTACTCTTTCTCTTCCCCTCCCTCCTCTCTTCCTCCTGCCTCTCTTCTTCTTCCTCTTCCTTCTCCTTCTCTCCCTCTCTTTTTTGTTCACTTCTCACCTCTTTCTCCCCTCATCTTCCTCTCCATGTGCTCTCTCTCCTTGTTCCCCTTCTCTTCCTGTGTGTCAGCCTCTCTCCTTTGCTCTGTCCTTCTCCTCTCTGTAGTCCTCCTTCATCCTCCTCCCCTCATTCTCCTCTCCCTACTCCCTCCTCTCTTCCTCCCCAACTGCTCTTCCTTGTCTACTCTCCGCCCTCCTCCCTCCCTCCTCCATGCCTACTCTTACACCCTCCTCCCTCTCCTCCTCCCCATCTACTCTTGTACCTTCCTTCCTCTCCTCCTCTCCATCTACCTTTCCTCCTTCCTCCCTCTACTTTTCCACCCTCCTCCCTCTACTCATCCACCCTCCTCCCTCCCCTCCTTCCTGTCTACTCTTTAGCCCTCCTCCCTCTCCTCTCCCATCTACTCATCTACCCTTCTTTCCTTAGCCCTCATTCTTCTCCCTTCTTTTCCTCCTTCCTCTCCCCCCTGCCCCCAGTTCTTCCATCCTGTCCTCTCTTTCTCTTCCTCCTGTGCTGCCTCAGAAGCACATAAGAATGACTGCCATCAGAAGCACATCAGAATGACTGACTGCCATCCTTGCCTTTGCTGCTTTAGTGAAGTTTATCTTGGAGCACACAGAGAAGACAACTTTTCTCCCTGCCAGTGTCTAAAGGACCCGCCTTTAGTGGGAGGCTACAAGAAGCAAATCACAGGGGCTGGAGAGATGGCTCAGCAGTTAAGGGCACTGACTGCTCTTCCAGAGGTCCTGAGTTCAATTCCCAGCAACCACATGGTGGCTCACAACCATCTGTAATGAGATCTGATGCCCTCTTCTGGTGTGTCTGAAGAGAGTGACAGTGTACTTACATATAATAAATACATCTTTAAAAAAAAAAAAAAGAACGTCATGGATTGCCCTCCAGCAATGCTTGTTACAAGTCGAGCTGGTCCTGGCTCTGTGGCTGGACCCCAGGCAGAATCAGAGCACCGCTGGCTATGGAGTAGAATTGTCTTCCTGCGGCTGCGGCCATCAGAAGATCCTGGGCTCCTCAGGACTCAGCAAACAGAGATACGGAATTCTCAGCCTTGCCTCTGTGTGGCCTGACCACTCTCGGGCATTTCCTGGTAATTCACTCCTAATTGGTAGGCCTGGTGAGAATCAATAACTAATTTCTCCTTAGGGCTTATCCAGGTGGCATCCAAATGGAAGTCCCTGCTAAGCCCATGTGGCTCAAAGACAACCCAAGAGAGGGAAAGGGGCTCCTTTCCACTCTCTACTTTCCAGACCCTAGTCCCCTCCAGCTCTTCATTGAGTTTTGTCCCAGTGGGGACTATTCCATACTTGCTCAGACCCTCCATGTCATGCTTTTCTGTCACTGGGCCAGAGTGCCTGTACTG